>JARHVA010010195.1:0-205721 GCA_037957365.1 Torreya grandis
TGACCATTCAAGAAAATTGTTCAGATAATTTTTGTGAAAGAAGTGACCCTTAGTATTTTTTTTTAGACAAAATGTCTGAGAGAATTTATACTTAGCCTTTTTTTAAGTGAATAATTTCTTAGAAAGAAATAGGTCTTCATCTTTTGCTTTGGATGTTTTATCCAAAAGAATTCATGCCCTCACAAACTTTGTCTTGGATAATTTATCTAAAAGAATCTTAAACATGTAGCAAAAAAAAAGGGTTCCAAAAGAATTTAGCTTAATAAAATAAAAGCCTAAAAGAATTATCAAGTAAATACTTAGCCCAAAAAGGTTTTATACTTAGTTTTTCCAAGGTTTATAAGCCCTTCTAAACTTGTACTTGAATTTTTTATTGATCTTTGAAGGCTTGAATGACTTTTAGATGATTGTGAAACATGTCCCTAGCTTTTGATATACTTGGTTTCACTATGAAACTTGATCATATTAAATCATTGAACCACTATTTAATCACAATCCTACTCCTTCCACTAAACTCTTAGATTAAGCACATTTTTGGTATGTAGACCAAATTTGGTCAATTAGTTACCACATGGAATCATCTTAATGTTCTATGTCCTTGGGCTATGGTTACATCACAAAATCTTGTCATCCTTGTGAATAAATGGTAGGATGTCATGTGGTGAAGAACTTCCCCAAGAGCTCAAAGAATAAATTGTATAGACTTGGAGGCTACCAAAGTAACCATGTGGATGTCAGTTGTGCTATTTTTAAATTAAGTTTAAATTAATAGTCATCTTAATGTCATAAGCATATAAATATTTGGCATGAGATCTGGGAGAATTTTGAGTGCTATCCAAATAAATTAGGACTGTGGACTTTAAATTTAGGGCATGCTCTAATAATGAAATGGTGGTAGTGACAAGGATTACTTGAATGTTATGATTAACATAAACTCCTATATTTACCTATGTATTTTTTATTTGATTGTTTGTGTTTTTACTATGTCATGCTTAGTTTTAGAGTTAGAAAATGGGCATAACATTTTGTTATCAAAACTCAGGTTACTATTGACGTAGTGGATTTCACCCTCTAAAGGGAGGCTCAGCTCTCTTAATCCATGTGACACAATGGAGTCATCCCCCTTGTTGAGGGTGGTAAACATGAGGGATGAATATCTAGATTAGGGGCTAACTCCCCTTGATGCACCTTGAGGCCCTAGATTTCCTAGTACTAATTATTTGGGGGATGAAAAGGGAGAGAAAATATTGAAAATGGGACCTAAACTAAGAGGTGATGTACTAAAATAATTGATCTACTCATCTTTGGCATACACTTTGAACCATGGACAACAAGCATACACTTAATTCAAATGAGAAACTTTCCTACATCAATGTTTCAAGAGGGGGTCCTATGGAGATACAAGGAGGGAGAACTACTAGAGGTGTTCTAAGAAACACTATGGACAATCTATTCACATGCACCTATACTCTATTCTGGACACTTTTTAACCTATAAGAGAATAAATCACAATACACTATATATGTTGGAATAAACTTACGAAAGCATGAAAATAAAATGACTTAACACAAGATAAAACCATAGACATATGCAAAAGTGCAAGCTCAAATGGAGGTAAAAATGCTTTTTTTGATTCAAGGTAAATTCCTTTAGGGCTTGGCCATACAAGCTAAGATATCTTTTCTCAAATGAGAAGTTACAAATGTATAGTGAACTAGAAACAAAATAGCTAACAAATCAAGGAATGGAACCCATGTTGAGTTAAACACTTTTGTAGAGACCAAAAGACCATGTTGCTATCACTTTCTTCAAACTACCTATGAAAGCCATGTTGTAGGCTATCCAAACCATTGTTTCTATTATCATTGGCCTACAAAATCATGGGAGACCATACCCAACAACTAAAAAGGCCATTCTAAGTTTTTATAACTGACTTTGCTCTCTTCAATAATTAGACATAACTTGGATGCACACAAATGGTGAAGCATGAAAACACGAGATGTTGGTCTCTATAATTTAAAAACCAATCTATTTATTGGTTTATGATAGGTATATTCTACCTAAATGTATTAACTCCTACTGAGTTGTCCATGCCACTTTTCTTGGTCTGAGTGGTCATTGATCCTATCCTTTATCTTTGTCAACAATTAGAGTTGTTCCTTGTTTTGTCCTTTTTGCTTTGTCTTTACCCATGTTTTGTATCTTTCCTTTAACTTCTCCTTTGCCTTAGCCTTTTATTTTCTATCCACTTTATGGGCCTTTTTTCTACCATCAAATTTCTTCAAATAAAATATCTAAAGGAATTCCTTCAGACATTTTGTCTGAAGGAATTTGACCTTGGCTTGCCTTCTTCAATTTTCCTTCAAACAAAATGTTTGAAATAATTACTTTAGACATTTTGTCTAAAGGAAATCTCCTTCTGCTTGTCACTTTTCTTGAAGGTTAAGTTCCCTTTAGGGTTATTGTTTTTGTCACTTTGCTTCAACTGGTTTCTCTCCATAAGGGCATTTCAATCCTTTAGTTGCCCATCAAAATTTTTTGTATTGGTATTCATGCTAACATAAATCCTTCTACAAGGTCCCTTCTACCTTCAACCATACCCTTAAGAAGTTTTGTAATTTTATATTTCATCTTTGAAGTGCCCCTCATAAGGGAACATACACTTTGAGGAAATTGTGAATGACCCTACAGAATGCCCAGGTGCTCTCCACATAAAAACAATTACCTTCAAAAGCATCTAAGACTAATTTGGGCTCTTTTGAAGGACTTACTCAAAAATATTGAAGTAAATACATGTCAAAAAACTCAATTTCTTCTTCCTTACCCTTTTGGGTTTATGCATGACTCCAACTCATGAAAGATCATAAGTCAAGTAATGCCACAAACCCAAATTAAATTGATCTGACCCTTATCGGGTTTTTAAACTAATTTTACTCATGAAAATTTTCAAGTAAAGTAATTTGTAAAACCCAACTTGTAATGGAACTATCCATAGAACCTTTTAGGTTTTTCAAGTGCTCTTACTTATTACTTGTAAAGTTTACAAGTAGTGCTTTTCTAAGAACCTGAATTACTCAGTGAGTGCTAGAAAAGACCAATGCTTGATGAGATAATACCTACACCTACACAAAAGCAACTTTTCCTTGATTTTTAAAGGGTTAAGACCTATTTTAAGGGAAAAGGGGCATGAAGAACAAGGTTTCAAGGAAAAATAGAGGGGGTGCCCATTTTTGCATGAAATATTCCCAAAATGGTCAATAAATTGGTGAAGTATGCTTACTATGCTTGAGAAGACTAGTGGCCTAAAAAATCCATTAGGCATGGAGTCAAGATGCAACTTAAAAAGTCAGAAATAGCCTTATAAGGACTTATGAACCAATAAATATTTACCTCAAACAACCAAGAAAAACAACACACAACAAAGGTAAAAATAACAAACCTATAGAACAACACTTAGGGAAAATGAGGAAGAACGAGGAGAAATATGTACATGATAAAATAAAATTAGTAAAAATTCTTAAGGTATATCCCATTGACTAGGATATGTAGCTCTTCACCATCCAACTTGGAGAGTTGAAAAGCATTATGTTGCTTGCATTAGGTGATGACATATGGGCCACTACACAAAGTGTCAAATTTTCATGTGCTTTCCAAGCTTAGCTCGGTCCTCATCCCACTTCAAAATAATATCACCTTATGAGAAACTCCTTGGCATAGACCTTTTATTAAAATGCTTCTTTGTTTGATATTGGTAACTAGTCATGGCATCCATGGCTTGGTCTCTCACTTCTTGAAGCTCCATTAGCTCACAATACCTAACTTCTAGGTTGTCACTCTCCATCAATTATAGCTAATGAGAAAGATCCAAGGCTGGTAACTCAAGTGAGATAGGAAGTCTAGCTTCCCTTCCATACATAAGTGTGTATGGTGAATTCATGATTACCCTCTTTAGAGTGATCCTATCTACCCAAAGAGATATCTTCAACTTGGCATGCCAAGTGATTTGATTTTCCTCCATTATCCTCTTTATGATCCTAATCAAATTCTTGTTTTTGGACTCAACCAAGCCATTTCCTTATGGATAGTAGTTAGAAGAAGTGTTGAGATAGATTCCATCCTTCAATGCCCACTCATATTTATTCCCAAGAAAGCTAATGCATTATCTAAAAAGAGTATGGCTAGGACCCTAAATATTGTCACTATGCCTTCATTGAAGTCTAAGACTACACTCTCATTGGCCTATTTCAAAGCTATAACATCTACCCACATTGTGAAATAATCCATGATAGTCAAAACCCACTTATTGCCAGCACTAGAAGGAGGATTGATCAGCCCTATGAAGTTCAACCCATATTTCATGAGTGGTTATTCCACCTGAATATGATGAAGAGGCATGGTAGCCATCCATTGTTTCCCATCAAAGAAGGCACATATTTTACATTTCCTCACCCAAGCATGAACATCTTTAAACAAACTAGGTCAAAACTAACCAATGCTCATAAACCTTGTAGATGTGGCCTTGGGAGTAAAGTGGCCACCATTTAGTCCATCATGAAACTTGGATAGTTACTTGACTAAGACATAAAGTAAGGTTGGAGTCTAAAATACCTCCTCTTAGTCCTATCAAGACCTTGTGGACACTCACTAGTTTGAAAGAAATGAACCATGTCATGTGCCCAACTCTTCATGACTATAGGTATAACTAATGTAGGTTTATCATGGAGTACCAAAATTTCTTACTTTGTCTCTTTCAATTATATAGTGAGGTATTCACATATCCCTCTTCCTCTTACCAGCTTGGTGGTCTTGATCTCTACATCATACTCCATTACTTTGGTGATCCAACCTATCCTTTTCTCATTCAAGTCTCATTTTAGCAAGAATTCTTTTACATTATGATATGGCACCATGATGTGAACTTTGCTAATAGACAACATATGTCTAAACTTATTCAAAATTCCTATGACTTCAAGCACTTGTTTCTCAACATATGTTTATCTAACCCTATAGCCTTCTAAACCTTGGCTAAAAAAGCAAGAGGCTATTCTGAATTCTCACCATTTTCTTGAGTGAGCATAGCAAAGATTACCTCTTCATTCCCAAAGGTCTATAGATTGAAGTACTTGAAGAATTTTTTACTAACTAGGGTAGGAGCTTGGGTGATAGCTTTCTTGATTCCTTCAAAGCTTTATCTTCTTCTTGATGTCCACATGAATGTCTCATCCTTCCTTAGCATAGAAGTTAGTGGCTTGGCAAGCTCAACAAAGTTAGGAATGAATTTCCTAATGAAATTTTTCTTATTAAAGAAAATTTTTAGGCCCTTCTTGTGCTTAGGAAAGGATAGTTCTAAGATGGTGTTCACCCTCTCTAGATCAATGGATAGACCTTCTTTCAAAATGACATGGCCTAAGAGCTTGCCTTCATGGATGGCAAACACACATTTATTTGGGTTGAGAGAGATGCTAAACTCTCTACACCTTTCCAATATTTGCCTCAATTACTTTAAGTGTTCACTTGCATCCTTGGAGATTATTGTCACATCATCAAGATAAACCAACACAATGTCATTGATCAAACCTTGGTAAGCCATATCCATAGCATGTTGGAAGGTAGCTCCAACATTTGACAATCTAAATGGCATCTACTTTTAGGTGTATGTTCCCCACTTGGTGGTGAAGGTTGCCTTGTATTGATCACATTCTTGTACAAGGATTTGATTGTACCTAAAGTATCCATCTAAGAAAGAGAACCTTTTACTACCTATCACCATCTAAATATTTAGTCCATACTTGGAAGCGGATAGTGATCTCTCAGTGATACTTTATTTAGGTCTCTAAAATCCACACATAATATGACTTCTCCATTCTTCTTCCTAATAAGTACCAAATTGGCTAGCAAAGAAGAGTGTTTGATAGGGAAATGATCTTAAACTCAATCAGTTTGGTGAGTTCCTTCCTCATGAGAAGCTCAATCTTTAGATTGACTGGCTTTTGCTTTTACTTGATGGGATTGGTGTTTTAATCTATCTCAATGGTGTGTTGGGCTAGGCTTAGATCAAATCCCTTCAAATCACCATACTCCCAAGCAAATATATCAACAAACTCTTGACATAACATAATGAAAACATACTTTTCATCATTGATACACACCTTCTTAAGTGCAAGCAATTTATCCTTGTAGATCTCTACCCTTTCATGATTTTCCTTCTTGGTTAACATGCCTGATTTGTCTCTCTTGGTTTGGTCATCTTCATTGAAAATGCTCTCAAGAGTTACCAAACCTTTGGGAAGCCTATTGGTCTTTAATTAAATAATCTACCCATCATACTATTATTATAGCTTGGACTAATTTTTGGAAGCAAACTCAGCTTCTTCCTTTAAGAAAAGTGTTATTTGATGGTCACTTTCAAACACCTACCAACTAGTGACATTTTCTAGCATGGAGGGCCTCACAATCACCCTTAAATGATGTTGATTCTTGCTTTGTCTCATCCCCTTTGGGATGTCAAACTAAGCACAAACTACTGCTTGTCTATCAGCATGCTTGTTCTCCTCTCTTGAAATGGAAGTGATGTTGAAAGCAATGAAGTTATCTACAAGGTCCCACACTCTATGCTTGTAAGACTTTAGTAAGGATTTCTTGGTCAATCTTTGACCTATCACTTGGTTCACAATCAACTCACTATATCTAAACACCTACAATTCTTTGATTCCTCTCTTCCTTACCCATTCTAGGCAATGAAAAAAGGCCTCATACTCTACTATGTTGTAGGTGTAGGAGAACTATAACCTAAAAGCTGAGAAGTATTTATCCTTTCAAGGTGAAACCATCACTGTCCCACCACTAACTCCCAACTTGTTTCTAGATCCATCAAAGAATCTACCATAAACCATAGTCCTCTTGGTCTATTTTCATTAATTTCAGCATGAAAGCATCTTTTTCATGCATGCAATATACTTCAATACTAGCTTCTTCAATGAACTTGTAAGGATCATGCTCAAATTTGATATATCCCAATTCATCTAGGAGTAGGTCAGTAACTACTACAAGGGAAGATGATGGAGATTGATCCACCTAGAGCTCTTATTTTTTAATGATTACGTAATTCACATTTTCCACTTTGGGTAAGTATGGATCTAGGTGATCTTTGTGGATGGGCTCTAACTCAATCTTTACTTTAGTTCCATAATTTGTCTTTAAAAACATGTAAGACCAGTTGGTTGCCAAGTATCCACCTATCTTGGATGTGAAATCCCTTGACATGTAAAGAGTGAAGTAAGGAGGAACATATTCCACTACCACATCATGGGGAATTGAGAAGGTTGGATACACATGGAGAGTTAGATTCAAGCCTCTTTCCACTCCCAAGGTCTTAGCTGATGATCCATCCAACTATTGAAATTCTTTGTTCATTTTCTCATACTTGAGGCCTAACTTATCATCTATGCATTTATCCATAACTAAGGTACTTACTCCACTATCAATGGTGCAATTATGGACCAATGAATCACCAATAATTAGGGACAAATAGAAGGGAGGGACCTTTTCATATTTCTTTGCTTGACCAGCCATGGGAGGATCCCCATATACTACCAACACATTATCATTTCTTACTAGGATAGCTTACTCACCTAGCTCATACAATTCCTTGTGGAGTATATCTTTTTATCCTAGTATTGCTAAAGAATCCCATAATGAGATGCCCATGTATAGATTCTTCATTTGGTCCACTATATTGATTGAAGGATTTCCCCCTTTAGAGTTCTCCTTAGGAATATTCATAATCTATGGTGTAACCCAAGGAGCTAAAGCTAAAACCATTGGCATATAATTGGGAAACTTTTGATTTTATTGTGGTCTTGGGGATACTTCAGGTACACTTCCTAATTTATTAGGTGAAGGAGATGTGGTAGGTGCTTGAGTGGTTGCTTGAGCTTCATCAATGGCTCTTCTTTTAGACTTGGTGTTGGATGCAACACCAAAATTTTGATTACTTGTGCTCCCCACATAGTTGAGTGAATAAAAATATCTTTCCAAGTGATTCATGAGAGTGGAATCAGATTTAGCCTGCCTACTATCTATCCCAAGTTGTGCTGACATCTCAAAATTTGAGAATTGGGCTACTTGATCACCTTGTGCAATCATGCTTGGATTTGGTAGCTCACTGGAATAAGAAACATGTTCTTGGCCATGCTCCAAGGGTGGATAGTTAGGCTACTCTTACACCAAATTATTTTGAGTGGGGATAAGAGCCTTGAAAGATGAAGGGGATTTTGGATTATAGCTCTGATAAGGTTTGACATGTGTAATTTGACCTTGCCCTTGACTATAATTTTGAAAGGGAGGCCTATTTAGTTTCCAAAACTACTAGTAGCCTTGATTTAGCCTATAACTTTGAGTTTATTATCTCTTGAGGGTAATTAACTTATCGGTAACACTCTATAGCAAGATATTAACTTTATGGATGTCATTTGTAGGGATAGTAGCTAACTTCTCTTGATTAGGTAGAGGAAATAGAGTGGGAAAAATAGGCTATACTAAGGGCTATAAATTAGGAAAGAGTGGCATAGGAGGTCTAGGAGCTATTTTTCCTTATTGAACAATGCAATTTTTAGTAGTTATGGCTATCTCACAAGCAACAGGCATAGTTTTTCACCCATGGACTATATCATGACAATAATGTCACTATTTAGGGCCTTCAAGTAGTAAAGGAAATAATATATTGCGGTTGGCCTCACAAGAATTGGGATCCTATCCCAATTCTTTTGGAACCTAGTGTTAAAATCTTACATAAAATCATGTGGGGCTCTCTTCATGGTGGTTAACTACTTAGCTAGAGACAAATGGTCACTTTTTCCCCTAAAATTATTGGTTGAGATGGTCCATAACTCATTCCATGAGTCAAATGAGTTCATAGGAAAGGTCCCATACTAGTCCAAAACATTCCCTTTGAAGGACAAGGATAGCAATCTAATGGCTACATTTTCTTCATTGATATTATGGGTGTTGTAGAGGTTTGTTATGTTTCTAATATGATTGATAGCAGTGATTGGGCCCTCTCCACTAAAGGGAAGAACACTTTTAGGAGCTATCCTTGAAATTTAATCATTTTACTGAAGGTTTAAGGGACTTTGACCATTGAAGGCCATAAAAGGGAAAGCCCTAAGGGCTGCCATGGCTATGAAAGGATTCAATAGGGGTCTCCTTAAGTAGGTATATTTTATGGATGGCTTAGTAAAATGGATTTCTACCTAAGGGTGGGTATTTAAAAAAATCAACCTTTTTATTGAGTTTAAAGGTAACTTAACAAATTCAAAAAGGATAGCCCTAAAAGAAGATCTTGTAGTGACCTTTGGCATGGGATACCAGGATGGTCATTAACTAGAGACTTGGTTCCTGAATGGAGTCACCAGGTGTTGAATATATCTCCTTTTAGATTTTTTAATAATATCAATACCAACACCAATCCTAAAACTTGTAGGACACAAAAATTATCCCAATGGGTGTGCCAAAAATTGTTGACATAGTGGATTGCACCTTCTAAAGGGAGGCTCAGCTCTCTTCATCCACACAACATAATGGAGACATACCTCTTTTTATCGGTGATAAATGTGAAGGATAAATATCTATATTAGGGGATAGATCCCCTTGATGCACCTTGAGGTCCTAGATTTCCTACTGCTAATTATGGGGGGGATGAAAAGGGAGAGAAAATATTGAAAATGGGACCTAAACTAAGAGGTGATGCACCAAAAAAATGATCTACTCATCTTTGGGATACAATTTGAACCATGGACAATAATCATACACTTCATTCAAATGAGAACCTTTTCTACATCAATGTTTTAACAAGGGGTCTGATGGAGATACAGGGAGGCAGAAATACCAAAGGTATTTTGAGACACACTATGGATAGCCTATTCACATGCACCTATACTTTGTTCTGGACACTTCTTGTTGACCTACAAGAGAAGAACTCAAAATACACTAGATATGATAGAATAAACTTATGAAATCAAAAATAGAATGACTTAATACAAGATAAAACCATAGACATATGCAAAAGTGCAAGCTCAAATGGAGGTAAAAATGTTTTTTGTTGATTCAAGGTAAATTAATTTAGGGATTCAACATACAAGCTGAGGTTTCTTTTCTCAAATGGTAAGTTACAAATATATAGATAACTAAAAATAAGATAGCTAAAAAATCAAAAAATGGAAACCCATGCTGAGTTAAACACATCTATAGAGACCAAAAGACCATGTTGCTATCACTTTCTTCAAATTGCCTATGGGAGCCATGTTGCAGGTTGTCCAAACCACCATTTCTACTCTCTTTGGTCTGAAAAAGTATGGGAGACCATCCCCAACAATTGATAAGGCTATTCTAAGTTGTTGTGACCAATTATTCTCTATTTAATACCTAGACATGACTTGGATGCACATTAATGGTGAATCATGAAAACATGGGATGCCAGTCTCTATAGTTTGAAAACCAATCAATTTATTAGTTTTTGGTTGAAATATGCTACCTAATTTTATTAACTCCTTCTGTTGTGTTGTCTATGACACTTGTCTTGGCCTAAGTGGTCATTGATTTTTTCCTTTATCTTTGTTAGTAGCTAAAACTATTCCTTGTATTATCTTTTATGATTTCTCTTTGCCTATGTTTTGTCTCTTTCCTTTAACTTCTCCTTTACCTTGGCCTTTTCTTTATTTTTCACTTTGTGGGTGTTTTCTATGACCATCAAATTTCTTAAGACATAATGTCTGAAGGACTTTGACCTTGGGTCACCTTCTTCAGTTTTCCTTTAGAAAAAATGTCTAAAGGAAAACTCCTTTCACTTGTCACGTTTCCTAAAGGGCAATTGCCTTTTGGGATTCTTGTCTTTACCCCTTTGCTTCAATTGACTTCCCTTCACAAGGGTATTTTAAGCCTCTATTTTCCCTTTAAACCTTTTGTATTGGTCCTAATGCCATTGAAAATCTCTCCATAAGGTTCATTTTGCCTTCAAACATACCCTTCAAAAGTTTTATACAGGTTTATTTCATGTTTGAAGTGCCATTTTCAAGGGAACATACCCTTTGAGGAAATTACAAATGACCCTAAAGAATGACTAGGTACCCTCTATGGGAAAACACTTGCCTTAAGGAGTGTCTAAGACCAATTTGGGCTCTTCTAAAGGACTTACTCAAAAATCTTGAAGTAAAGATGTCTCAAAAAACCTGATTGCTTCTTCCTTACCCTTTTTGGTTTGTGAATGACTCCAATTCATGAAAGATCATAAGTCAAGTAATCCCACAAACTAGAATTGAATTGCTCTAACCCTTATCAAGTTTTTGAACTACTTTTACTCGTGAAAATTAGAAAGTAAAGTACTTTGCAACACTTGACTTGCACTAGAACTGGCCATAAACCCTTTTGGTTTTGTCAAGTGCTCCTACTTATTACTTGTAAAGTTTACAAGTAATGTTGTTTTGAGAACTTGACTTGCTCTGTGAGTGTTAGAAAAGACCAATTCTTGATGAGACAACACCTACACCTGCACAAAAATAAATTTTCCTTGATTTTTAAAGGGTTAAGACTTGGTTTCAACGTAAAAGGTCATGAATAACAAGGATTTAAGGTAAAAAAGAGGGGGGTGCCCATTTTGGCATGCAATATTCAAAAAATGGTCAAGAGTTACATCACTAATAATTCTAGGAATTTAAATTATTTATGGAATTATTATTTTAGCATGAATTATGACGTCTCTCTTATTGGCATGTAGAATAAGAGGAGGATGTAGATCATGTCATGGTGATGATACATTTGGTTAGAATGAATCTACAATTCATCTAGGATTGAATGGAATAAGACCATAAATCCTTTTAGCCATGCAACATATGTGGGACATATTGTAAGAGAGATTTCTTTTGGTTTATCATGAAGTAGAAAGGCACTCTCCATGGCATTCCTAGGGTGATGAAGAATTATTTTAAAGAGGAAGAGGGAGATCTATGAGTCTTTCCTATTACCATTATGAGGGTTATACAGGATTACATCACCATGGGGAACTACGTGAGATGAGACTTAGACCACCATCGTAGGCTTATACCTAGAGACATTGTTAAATATTTCATTAGGATACATCTTCCTAATTTAGATGGTACTTAAGAAGGATTTAAATTAGAAGTGTATTTGATAAGCATAATAATATGTTTCACCTTATATGATTCTAATTCCAATGGGAAGGATCGTTTGGTACTTATTGACCATTTTTCCTCACAAGCCAAAATGGATCAACCCCCTATAGTAAAAATATTATGTAGGGGATTTTTTTAATGTTACAAGGCATGTTACAAGTCATTCAATGCCATTTCATATTCCATTGTAATTTTTCATCATGTTCTAGCTTAGTCCTTATGTCTTTTGGTGTCTTAAGGGCCATTTTGAATCATATATATAAGTGGTAGAATTTCATGGTGTTGAGTAGTTGCAAGAGCAGGTCCAGAAAAGCCTAAGGTTGCACTTGGGAGTGTTTTAATTTTAGTTTATTTTCTAGTTAAATAAGAAGTAAGAAACTAAATATGGGTACAGTAGAAGAACGTATTTGTTTGTGCATGCATGATCTAGATGATTATTAAGATCTCTTCTTTGTCTTAAGAATAATAACCCATAAACAAAAAAGAACTAATGCAATGGGGTTATTAGATGGATAGTAAGGTGGATTGCCTAGAGTAAGCTAGATCCAATAAGTGTGAGCTTACTAGGAAGCTGTCAATCCACTCTATTAGAATAGTCAAGTTGAAATAAATAAAGATGAAGTAATTGCATCAAATTATAAAATAGATTGAAAATAAATACAAGAAATAAATGCTTGATAGAGTAAATATACTAATTATAAAAATAAACAAGTCAATACTAATTCTAAATAGGCCAGGCTGGGTTTTAAAAATAGGTGGGGACTCTATGAATAAGCAGAAAGATAAAAAGTAGAATTTGGTTGAGGGTAACTAGGTGGAAATAACTTGTCATTATTTCCTACCATAGTGACCATCAATGGTTAGTGTGACCATTGATAGTCAAGGTGACCATCGACAATTGTTGTGGGTTCTAAGGGTGTTCATCAAAAGGATGAATAATAGGTCAACAAGTGTTTGGAATTTTGGTTAAGGTTAGGGGGTTATAAGATATTATGAAGAATGGTCTGATTTAAACAAATATTTCAAAAACCAAATAATTAGAACTTGGAAACTAGAAATATACTTAACTAGTTATTTGATAATTGGTAGCTGAGAAGTAATTTTGGTAGAGTAATGGTACTTTTACCTAAAGAATAATTTTGGTAGAGGTTCAAGTATTTTTTATGCTAGTTGGTTTGCTATAAGGGAGACCTATAAAGAAGTTCTTGATGCTAGAAGCTCCTAATCACTACTAGTTGATAACTTAATTGCCTAATTTCTAAAATCCCAAAACCCTTTTTCACCACCTGCTCCCTTCCTTTTATAGGTAAAGAGAGATGGAGGTAAAATGTTCCATAAGAGGTTTGGTTGATGGTTTTGATGCTTCATGATGCATTATATTTCCATCCATATTAAATTTTGATGTGTTAGCTTACACATAACTCAAGTTATCTTTTATTAAATGGGAAAGACCTAACCATTAGTGGTTAGGCTTAACCATTAGTGATCATGATGACCATATATGTTTGGGTTACCATTAGTGGTCAAGGTGACCATTGATAGTCAAAGATTGGAGAAAGTTAGGTCAAAAGTGAAAGTTAATGAGCTAGTTTATCTAGTTATCTAACTTGACTTAGGGTCTGATGGGTTAGATATTGGGTTTTCTAATTTGTGTTTATGGTTGGGAGTGGTTGGGTGGTCTCTAGGGGGTTTTAAGGAATTTTTATATCTATAACCATTGTGTATGGTTTTCTAGTGTCTACATTTTACCCCTTTTTGTTATGCAATTTGTATTAGCTAGATGTAAAATAAAAATGGATTACAGTTTTTGGGTTGGTTGCCTCAAACATGGGAGGAGGTGTTCCCCCTCAAATAATGAGTCAACAAGGTGAAATAGATTCAATTTTAGGTTTGATAAGTGGTTATGGTGAGTCATGAGGTTGGTGATAAAAGGTTGGACATTTGAAGCAAAAACATGCACACAAAAATGTGACTAAATATGATACTCAAAATCATGCATAGACTAAGTTACCATAGTAGGTAAAAATAAAAGGTGTGTTATAAAAGGATAGATGATGGGGTAACTAGGCCATAGTGTTTGGCATAGATGGTCAGGTTTTTCTTATCAAGTCTCTTAGATAGGGTCAGTATTTTCATAGGTGTCCTAATTAGGAAGTGCTCATAAGAAAAACACAAATGGTCTAGTGTGCATTAGGTGGTGCAAGTTCAAATGTTCAATATGGCAAGGTTATTTAGTGTGATCAAAAGGACCAAGTCAAGGTGATCATAAAATATATGATAGTTGAGGATAAAATGGCCAACGTCAAGGTGGATAGGGTGATTGGTATGGTAGGTAGAGAAGGTAATCTCCAAAGGATGGCATTAGGGTATGTAGGTGCCCAAATTTGAAAATTTTACATCCTAACCATTTGATGACCATGATGATTATGTTAGTCTCATGTTTTGTGGTTTAAAATTCAAGCAGTGGGAGGTTTCCATATCTATTTTTGGGAGTCTTGTTGGAGATGTTACTGGGTCACACAATGTTTGGTTTGGCATCTATGTGATATTATGTTTCATGGTTCATAGATATATAGTTTATTATGATTATGATTATGAGATATAGAATTAGTAGCTTAGGTATGTGATGAATATGGATGATGTTTATGATGAATGGTTACACATGATTATGATGATGTGATTATTTATTTTATATGAGGATATGGTGTTTATGATTATGGTTATTGTTGTATATATGGTGATTTTTTTATCATGGATGTGGTTTATGATCATGGATATGTGATATGGTGGGTGATGTTTTTATTATGGTTATATGATGTCACATTAAGTGAGTTTAGATTAAAAAAATAGACATTGAAAAAGAGATGAAAATCATGAGACATACGTCGAAATGAATACATGAACCAATTATGAGAAGATGAGGAAAAGGCATGATGATTCTTAATTGGAATATACTAAACAAAAATAAAGTTAGATTGGCTTAAGGAACATAATCAGTTTGAATTCTTCACATTATAATTCATTGATTGGTAAAAAGGTGCCTTGATCACATCATGTTAAGTAATCTAATGAATCCCTTGATTTGTAGATGGTATAAAGGGGAGATAGATGATATGTCATGTGAAGGGTAGTGTAACATCTTATGGGTAAGTATTCCCCTTATATAAGATATTTTAAGAACCATAATAGACAGTTCCATGATTTAATTCAAGGTGTAGAGTGATCGATATGGGAATTATACTAATGTTTTTTATGAAAGTAGATTGCAACTTTCTTGGGATCGCTTGTTCTTAATTTTGATATAGCATTTTTTTATTACATTGTTTTGATAGGTTTGTGAAGTTGATCAATGTGGGAAGCTTAAAATGATTGCTTTTTAAAAAATATGACTTGGTCATCCTTCAAGGAAGTGGTCTAAGTTTCAATTTGTTCACTTTGGTAGCTATCCTTCAAAGGAGCAGTCCATTTTTTAAGTAATTTAAATTTTGGGTAGTTGTCCTTCAAGGGACTAGTTTTCATGCTAGAGATATTTGACCCAAGTGATATTTAGGTATCCTAAATTATTTTGATGCTAGGTTAGACATGGAAAAGTCTATATAGACTTATAGGTTTATATTTATAAGGGAAAAACCTAAAGGATAAGAAGGTTAATGATAGTTGAAAAGGGTGGTTTTGAGAGAATATGACCATGGGATTCCATCTATTTAGGGATGAAAAGTATCTATGGGAACCATGCCATGGGTAGATATATGGTACCCATATTTAGGATTAGGCTATGACTATGATGGTTAATCACATGGTTCTATGTTGTAATTGGTTATCCTGAAAGGGATGGGATGAAGGTGTGAGGATAGTGAAAATATCATAAATCAAGGGACAAGCTAAAGTTAGACAAAAGGTGAGTTTGATCTTTGTTTAGCAAAACAAAGGATGCATATGAAAATAATTGAGAGGCTTAGGTTCTAGTTTACTTCAAGAAAAGACAAATTATAAAATATTGATCTATACTTGTGGGTTATGATGTAGGGTCCAAGCCAATTGAAAGCAAACTTGCCTCACTTACTTTTTTCCATATTGGTCACACATTGATTTTCCTTCAAGAAAAGATCTATGATGTTGAATTATTCTTATTTTTAGTGCTTATTATAGGTGTGTTTGACTCTTTCTTGATAGACATGAATATGGTTAAGTATAGCTAGGTGGTGCTCATCAAGTAGCTCAAGTCATGTTAGATGCTCTTAACGACAGTCACTTTAAAAAATGATAAGGATATGTGAAGAGAGATAATCTATATTTTGAGAGGTAGGAATACCTCTACTCTAAAGACTAGAGAGAAAGGGGTAATACCCATAGAGGTTTGAATGCTACTATGATAGGCTTAGAAAGTGAATGGGATGTGCAAGTTTTAATCCTGAACAGAAGCATTGACCATTTTGGCTAACATCTTATTGAGGGTTTTATTAGAGGCATCTACCTATCCATTTAATTTTGGATGATAAGGTGACGAAAAGCTTAAATTGATGCCAAATACATTATAAATACCTTATAAATTTTTTTTGAAAGATTTTCCATTATTGGCGATGATCTATGGGAAATACTAAAATGACGAATGATATGATGATTGATGAAGTTGACTATCTTATCAAATTTGGTCAAGATGAGAGGAATAGCCTCCACCCACTTAGTTAAATACTCAGTGGTGGTGATGATGGAGTGGTGTCATTATAAATAATGGGGATTGTTTTCCCCAATGAAACCTAGTCCCCATTACGAAAAGGGCTAAAATTCCTTGGATACTTGAAGGCTATGGGTAGACACGTGATGTAAACTGGCATGCTATGGACATTTAACACACTTATTCACATAATCACAACAATCTTGGTTGAGGGTGGTCCAATATTAGCTAAGGTGAAGGATATGTTTAGTGATATATAGACCACTAAAGTTTCCCCCATAGATCACATCAAGTGTTTCCTTGATATCATGGGAAGCTTCATAACTACATAGGTAATAGAGGAGGTTGTCAAAAACAAATTTTTAAAGGATTACCCTTAGTATGGTATAATCAGAGGTACTATAAATAAAGGCTCTTCAAGCATTTCTAAAGAGTTTAGGAGGAATGATGTCGAGGTTGAGGTAACCAAAGGTTTACTCATACCAAATGTCTAATGGAGATTCCTCCACACTCCAGATGGTAGGGAGGTCAGATTGGATATAAGAGGGTGTGATAAAATAATGAATGGTGACAAAGATCTTATAAGTGGAAGGCACATATGGGATCTAGGAAGTAATGGAAGCCATTACATCCAAGAACTTGTTGGTAGATCATGAAATAGATTAGATAAGGTAATGATCAAATGATGCTACAAGTACATGTACTAGTTGTTTATATTATTGTAATATATCATTCTTACATTGGTAGGACCCATTTATCTTGTTGAACACAAGTTGAGAATTGCCAAAGACACTGATTATCTTAACTCCCAAGGATAGAGTGGTTTAGAGAACTATTATTAGGGCTTCATATTCAGCCATATTATTGGTACACTCAAAATTAAGTTTGAAAGAAATAGGAAGAGGTTCACAATAGAAGGGAATGAGAATAACTATGTCACACCTACCATACTAGAATTTTGATCCATCAAAGAACATGGTCATTTGGTAGGTGATGTCTTCTTTAGAAAGAGTCACAATATACTCATCTAGAAATTCAAGAAGAAGTGGTTTTTTATCTGGTAAAGGAGCTTTAGCTAATTTATCAATAATGACTTTCCCTTTAATTAAATTTTGCTAAAGGAACTCGAGGTCAAACTTAGCTAAGAGCATGAGCCATTTATCCATATGCTTATTTTGGTATGGTTTAGAGTACATGTACTTGAGTGGGTCAGTGTTGGTGATGATCAAGGTTTGGTGATTGAGGAGCTAATGACAAATTTTGGAATCCATAAAGACTAATGCAAGGCAAAGTTTCTCATCATGGGTGTACTAGATTTCATACTTTATAAGTGTTTAACTTATATAGTAGACAAGTTGCTTTTTATTTTATTCATCACAATGAGCAAACATTATTCCTAAGGAATGGTGAGTGGTGGAGATATAAAGGTAGAAGGGTTGATCCTATTTAGGATGGGTAAGAATGGGTGGGGAAATAAGGTACTCTTTGAGTGAATTAAAGGACTGTTGATAGTCCTTAGTCCACTTAAAATATCTATCTTTCTTGAGAATATGGTGAAAGGGTTGACATCTATTAGAATATTGAGAGATGAGGCAACGAATGGATTGGATCTTCCCCTATAGGGTATGAATTTGCTTGAAGTGGTTTGAAGGTGGAATGCCAATGATTGATCTAAATTTGGTAGGGTCTACTTAGATTCATTAAAGAGTGATGATAATTTTAAAAAGATTTCTAGATAAGACCCCAAAAATGCATTTTTATGGGTTGAGTAAAACATGGAAATATATTAGGTGCTTAAATATAAGTTTGATAATTTTTAGATGATCCTTGTGATATTTGGATTTTCGAAGGAGATCATCTACATACTTCTATACAATTTTGTGGATGAGATCATGGAAGATGTAGGTCATTGAATGTTGAATTCCTTAAACCAAATGACATGACCCTATAACAAACGGTTCCCCATGGGGTGATGAAAGAAGTCTTATGTTTATCCTTAAGGGAAATCAAGATTTAATTATATCCTGATAAACCATCCATGAGATATGACATCTCATGGCTATATATAATATAAAAAAGTTGGTTGATGCTAGGCAAAGGAAAGTCATCCTTTGGACAAGTAAGGTTAAGGTCATGATAGTCAACATAAAGGCAAAGTGCCCCTGTGGGTCTGGTGATGGGGATGATATTGGAAAACTATTAGGGATATTCAATGGGTTGGATGAAGTTGATAGACAAGAGGTGTTAAATATCTTCTTTGACTAGAAGGGGGATATGATGGTGCATCCTATGAAGCTTTTGCCTAACAAGCTTAGTGTCAGGATGGGTGATGATGTTATGGAGAGATATGAAAGGTTCAATTCTAGGCATATCATAAAAGGACAAAGAAAATGCTATGGTTAGGTCATAAAGGATAGAAGGGTAATCTTGTTGCTATGAGGAATCTAAGGATTGACCAATCTTTACAATGTGAGGGTTATCCTGAGTACCCAAGTTGACATCAATAGTGGATTCATTCAACATGGTCTATTTTTCAAAAGGAAGATATTTATGTATAGAAGAATCACTTGTACCAATATAGGTGAGAATGGAATCATCATATTGATTTTGGATGCTGTAGATGGTAGGAGAATCATTTTCTACCATTTTAGGATGAATTAGAGGAAAGGTCTTAGTTAAGCTACCTTTGTTATAGGCTAGGGGGCCAAACTAATTGTATTGACTAAAATAAAGTTAGAAGGGATGGTTTTGAAATCCTCAAACATTGAAATATATTGGGTTGGTGAGGATGGAATTTCCTCATTAATGGTGGTAATAGGTTTGGGTGAATTGGTGAGTTATTTTGGTGGGAAAAACCCAAGGTCAAATATCTCATAAGGTTTATGGGTTTTGATCAAAGGTAACTTATGGGGTCCATGTTCATAATAGTTTAGGCTAAATCCCTTTTATGAACACTTATGAAGGTACAATTTGGTAAATTATAGTTTGTCCAAATATGATAAATCAAAGATAAATGGCTGGATAAAAGATGTGGTAGAAGAAACAAGAAATAGATGATCAAGCCCCCCATAGATAAAATTGGTTGGTGGTTGGGAAGTCTAAAAGGAATGATGGTTTCAATACTAGGATTGTAACCAAGAATATGGTCAATATTTCCATACTCTTGAGGAGTAGGAAAGGCATTTAAGGCTAAAAGATGATACTCTCCCAATGAGAGATATTCAAACATAGGTTCCAAAGGGTCCTCTATGGGTATCTGAGAAGGAGGGATATATGAGCTAGTTGAAGCTTCATCAATGGTAGGGGTGAAATTATTGTTGGTTTGTGGTGAGGTGGATAAGTGAGGAAGAATAACATAATTGGTTAGATATGTCATATTTTAAGATGTAAAAGGACTAAGGTTTGCTTGTATAGTGACAACTTGACCCTCATATTTGATATTGACACATTGATGCAAGGTGGATGAGATAACTCATGGAGTGGATCCAAGGTCATCCAAAAAAACATTGTATTAGAACTCACCTTTTATGATGTAGAAGAGATATAGAATCATGAGAGACACCAAATGAATGTGGAGGACAACAATCCCCAAGGTTGTGACCATAGTATCATTAAATGAATAGAGAACCACTAAGGTTTTTGACATGATATTCTTTGGTAGCTAGAGTTGGTCATAATCATGAGAAGAGATACTATTAATATTATCTCCCCCATCAATCATAACCCTTTTCATGTGGGTTTGATTGATGTATGTAGTGATGAATAGGGGAAGATTGGGACCTTCAAGAGGAATAAAAGGCATTTTTAAATACTTAAATGTGACAAAGGTGGAAATTCAAAGAGCTCCAACAAAGGTTGCAATAGGTTGAGGGTCTTCTGGTTAGATCTCTATAGATTACAGGGTCTCTATTAGTGTTTGGTAGTGAGGGGGAGAGGTGTTGATTAGTTTGTATAAGCTCATCTTCACTATTGTCTGGTGAAGCTGTTTCAATAATACTTGCTAGATATATTTAAAAGGGTTGAGGGAGAGGTACCCAAAATGGATACTTTGGGTTTTGGTGAAGGTGAAGGTGAAGTCATTTGAGTCTAATTGGAAGTTTAATGGATGGAAAGATATGTCTAAGGAATTGACACTTTGTCCTTTCCCTTATCCTTTTTTTGGGCCTGAGATTGGGTGACCATATGGATAGTGTGTATGAGGGGAAGTGTTGGGCTAGAAGGATGCTTCAGTTCCTCCTCACTCATAGATTAGATTGTAGGAGTGGGTTAATGTTGGATAGGTTCATTTTATGGTTTGATTGATAATGGTCTTAAGAGAGTTTCATCTAATAATAGATCATCCCCATCCCATATGTTATGGAGAAGTTATTGGAGAGCTTTGTAGTTCTTTGTGTTGTGTCTAGGTGTCCTATGGTATGAATAAATTACATTGTTTTTGAACCAGGATGGTTTAGGAATTGAAGGGTCAAAGGGTTTAATAGGTGGTAGGATTAAGGAATAAGTCTGTAACAACCTTTGTAAAATGGTTGAATCACATTTGAGTAAAGGTGTTAGTTAAAGGTGATGGGTTTTTAGTTTTTGGGGTGGAATCCTTCTTAAAAGTAGGCTTCATCATAGAAGTTGTAGGTGGTAGAATGGTTTTAGTAGGTGGGTTTGATTGGGATTTCTTGGTGTTAATTGGTTTTGAGGTGGAAATTTTAAAGGTGAAATATTTGGAGGTGGATGATTGAGATGATGAAGGTTTGGAGATACGTGGGTAGGTAGAGGTAGATAGTTTGGTTTAAAATGATGAGGAGGTTGGTGATTTTGAGGGTATAGGTAAAGGTAGAATAAAAGGAGGAACTTTAGTTTGGGTAGTTTTTGGAAGGTTTGAATTATTTATATAGGGTTTATCTCTTATGATGAAAAAAGGATGGGGTCCTAAGATAGAAGGTAAGAAGGAAGCAGGTGGTATGGTTCTAGTTCTAGGTGGGAGTTTGGGTGGCTTCACCTTCTTGGTTGGTTTGTTTAAGGTTTTCTTTAGTGGACTAGATGGGTTTAAATATAACTTCAAATATGGGTGGATAAGGCTAGGAGTAGGAAGTACCACTAGGTTTTTAATAGGTTTGTTTAAAGAGGTGTAAGGTGATTTGATAATTTTGGATGAAGATGGTTTGGATGGTTCTTCCATGGTTTTGGAGGGATAGGCATTTGATGAAGGGGTTGAGGTAATAATAAGTTTAATGGTCAGTGTGGATGAAGGTGAGTTTTGAAGGTTTATGATTTTTTTTATAGGGGAGCCCAAGACAGTGCCAAAAGGTGGCTCGATCCATATTGGGTTGAGAAGATAATTCTAGGCTTTGGACCAGTCTAGAGAAGGGTTTGTAAATTGGTTTGTTTTTTTGGGCATTGAATTCAAAGATTAGGCCCATAGGTTGAGGTAAGGGAATGGTTTCTATTGACCCAATTTTTCCCCTCAGGTGAAATCTCGGTCACCTTCTGCACTTGCTTTGCATGCCCAGTTAATTTTGGGTTGCAAGGTCCACCTTCAGGGTTCAATAGCTCCGTTTTAGAGCATTGGCTTATCAGCCTCATTCATTGGCGTTCATGGTAGCATAAGGCAGAGTCTTCAAATGTTCACAAAAGGGGAGAGGAAAAAGCTGGGGTACTTAACACTAAGACAAAATGAGGGCAAACGTTTACAAGAACAAATGCAGTCAATGGTAAAATTGCCGCCCATAACACTGGTGGGTAAAAAGAGACTGCAAATAGATGTAATCAGTGTTAAATTTATCGCTCACAACACAAGCAAAGGAAACATCAGCTGATGTTGGTAGAACTACTGCGCTTGGTAGCCTACTCATCCAACGTTGGCAAAATTTCTGTGCTCAGCAGCCAAATCGACCGACGTTGGCAAAATTGCCACATGCAATCCATGACATTGGGTGGTAAATTTGCTACCCACAATAGCAGGTGGTAAAAAATCCCTACAAAACACAATAAAAGGCCCACCCAACTGCCTGAGGAGTAGACTAGCATGTAAAATGTGGCAACAAGCATGGTCCTAGTAGACTTATGACATCATCTACAGTATTTTCCCTCTTCCCAATGGAGACTCAAGCTGCCCCTTGACTCCTCTTGGCTCTTCCCATATAAATACACAGACTTGGTTATTTATCGAGATCTTCTCCAATTTTGTAAAGAGCACAGCTCTGCAAATTTTCCACCTGAATCAATAAAATATAGTTTTACCTCTTTTTTGGATGGATTTTTTTGTGTGTGCCTTGAATGGTAGTCTGTGTCCAGTCATTGTCTCTTGATGCTCTCACAGGTTCAACACCAGCAAATTTGTGATCTACAAAGTGTCATTGTCTGCTACTACCAAGAGTAGAGTTCAGTTTTGGAGGTATAGAATAGGAGAGGTCACCTATAATATGTATTCCATAGCATCTCAGTGAGTCCATGTCCCTGTGCTTTCCATAAGAACCTCCCTATCATTCCAGCGACCTGGTCTTTTCTACCAAATCTGAGTGTATGTATGTTTTTTTTTGATCCTGAGTGTGGAGGTGGGAAGGTCATTTCATTTTTGGTGTATCACCTCTTTTAGAGTAGGCAATTTGTTTTCATGCATTTCTTCTCCCTTTTCATCCCCCCCCTTAGTATATCTATATATCTATATTTTGCACTGCCTGGAACAAACAAGATACATCAGAGGGAACTAGCCCATACCTAGAGACTCTCCTCTCCTGCTTCACCATCCCACAAGCGAGAGAGGGGTTTCCATGTTGCAAGGAGAAGGCAAGAACCTATTTTTCCTGCCATTAGGTGCAATCTCTAGCGTCAACAATTTTGGCATGCCCAATGGGACTATGTTTTTTACAAGTTTTTAACGCAGTAAAGTTGCAGGATTGATGATGGTCCTATTACAGTAGATCAAATTTTTCCTTCAGCATCTAGGAACTCTAAGTAAATCCACTGGTTAAGTAGCTTGGTGCCATCAAAAATCATCCATTTCTGTTATGTATAATTCTTTTGCAAAAAATCATGGGTCTTGTTTTCCTTCATGTGAGTGTGATCAGACTTCAGATATTTATGCAATCCCCTCAAGTAGCTGTCCCAATTGCCCTGTAACTACAAGGGAGGTGGCATTGAAATTTGAGAGACAGATAATGGAAATTGACAGGTTGGAAGAGCAGTACAAATATCAGCAGGAGCTGATGTGTAAAGAGTTCTTATTTAGGCAAGCACATGCTTTGCAGTCCATGAAGGAGGAGGTAACAAAATGGAGAAATCCATCTATTCAAGGCAGTCAGCCTTGCATGCCCCATCCTACCCTGAAGAAAACCCCCTCTTTGGCATGAAATCCATATTATCAAATTACACTTGCTCACTCTAACTCATCAAATACAGCTACTCCCAATCTAGTGTGCCTAGCTTTCCAACACCAGATGGCATCAGAGCAACCTCCCATGGAGATCAATCTTTTCAACTCCTTAGATCAGGGTTCTTCCATTGAGAATAATACCACTAGCCAGCATGAGATTCCTCCAATGCACCAAAAGTGTTTTCCTTGCATTCCTCAGCCTCCCCAAGTTCTCCAACATGATGTGCAAATTTTGAGTTGGAGGAAGGAATGCCAAGGACCAGCTCAAAGCTTTGAAGAGGATCATGCTAGCCATCTCCAAGAAAGGCTCTTGCAGGAAAACCTAGCCAAACAAATTGAAGACTTAGAGGCTAGGATGAAGCTACTCCTTGAAAGGGAGTTGATTTTTACAGACCTTGTGGTAGAACCCTAGGTCCTTGTGGAAAATGAAGTCGCTACCTGTTCACAGGAGCAGAATTTAAATTTCAAGATCTTGAATTGGGGGAAGACAGTGGAATCATGGGGCAGCAAAGAGGAAGAAGAAAAGCAAGTTTTTTCTCAAAACTTTGAAGAAGCTGAAGCTGCTCCTACTTATGATGATGCTGGCAGCCTCCAGGAAAAGCTTTTCCAAGAAGATCTGAGTAGGAAAATTATAGAGTTGGAGTCCAAAGAGAAATTCCTCAGCCAATGTGTGGTGGACGGTTCAGACCAAATAGCATATTCCATGCCTGAACACACCCCACCTACACATTTCCAAGAGAGTTATCAGGCTGTGCCTAATAATGATGAAGTGATGATCAAGTGGAGAGAGGAGAATCATTCAATTCTAGCTCAAGGACTATTTCCTCTTCCACATGCTTTCTCCACTTCACCCCTTCTCAAGGAAGAACCTATTTTGCAAGAGGCAGGAGAGGGACAAAAGATCCAATCTGCAGTCCTTCAAGAGGTTGTCATGAGCGATAACGAATAAGAAATCATCATTGATGCTCCTTGCGAAGACCTTATCAGCAGTGGAGAAGATGTAGGCCTTGCATATATGCGGATGTTCCAAAAATTCAAAGAGGAATAAATGCATGGTAAGCTCTCTTCTCCTCTAATTGATGAAATTTCTTGCTATTTTGATGAGGATGACTACATTGAGGAACTTGAGAAAGAGGAAGATTAGGGGAATATTTTTGAAAATCTAGAGAACCTGATCAGTAAAGAGGAAAAGGAGAGGTCTATTTTCTTGGAGAAATGCCTTGAAGAACTAAGATTCAAAAAGAGAAGTGATGTTCTATGGGATGAGCATTCATTTTGTGAGCCCATTTTAGACATCACCATAGTCAACTTTCTTCAAGAAGGCCATGAAGAAGTAGAGGACAAGTTTGACAGAGTTTTCAGTGAGACAGAAGGAAACAAATCAAGCCATGATACATTGTAGAAGGAATGTGTAGATCAGAAAGCTTACGGTGATGAGCTAGTAGTAATTGATTTCTTGGTGAAGAGCACCAATATCAAAGACCAGTATTTAATAGGCCTCTAAGGACAATCAGAATACATATATATTGGAGGCATGTTTGATTTTGATCCCCTCAATTTCCAGCCAACTCAGGTGACAGGCAGGAGGAGCAAGTCACCAAATCTTATTTTCTTTCAGCTAATTGCCTGCCACGATAAGCCTTCTCACCAGGAAGGGGACTTAAGAAATTTTCCTTTTGATCCAAGAGGGATGCGAACATTCCTGGTTAGCTATATATAATAGTTTGCTTTCAGTTGTTTTCCCTATTTTCCCTAAGTGTAGTTGCACAGGTAGTTGCTTTTAGCCTTGTGTGTTTCCCTTCATTTGGGGGTAAATTCTATGTATTTTGATTCTAGGATTATCGAAGCTGTTGCAAAATCTCTTCAAAGTCACCATTCGACTCTACACCCAATGGATATTCAAAGGCAATTGGGTTCTAAGCATAGTAGGCACGCTTACACTGTGAGTCACCAATTTTTTGACCCAATTTTGCCCCTCAAGCAAAAACTCAGTCACCTTTTACACTTGCTTTGCATGCCCAATTAATTTTAGGTTGCAAGGTCCACCTTCAGGGTTCAACAGCTTTATTTTAGAGCATTGGCTCATCGGCCTCATTCGTTGGCATTCACGGTAGCATAAGGTAGAGTCTTCAAACGTTCACAAAAGGGGAGAGGAAAAAGCTAGGGCACTTAACACTAAGACAAAATGAGGGCAGACGTTTACAAGAAAAAATGCAGTTGGCAGTAAAATTGCCACCCACAACACTGGCGGGTAAAAAGAGACCGCAAACAGATGTAGTCAGTGGTAATTTTTTTGCTCACAACACAAGCAGAGGAAACATCAGCCAACATCAACAGAACTACCACGCTCGGTAGCCAAATCAGCTGACATTGGAAAAATTGCCGCATGCAATCCATGACATTGGGTGGTAAATTTGCCGCCCACAACAACAAGTGGCAAAAAAGCCCTGTAGAACACAGGAAAAGGCCCGCCCAGCCACCAGAGGAACAGACTAACATGCAAAACGAGGCAACAAGCATGGTCCCAACAGACTTATGATGTCATCTAAAGTATTTACCTCTTCCCAATGGAGACTCAAGCTGCCCCTTGACTCCTCTTGGCTCTTCCCATATAAATACATAGACTTGGTCATTTATCAAGATCTTTTCCAATTTTGTAAAGAGCACAGCTTTGCAAATTTTCCACCTAAATCAATAAAATACAGTTTTACCTCTTTCGTAGATGTATTTTTTTGTGTGTGCCTTGAATGTTGGTCTGTGTCCAATCATTGTCTCTTGATGCTCCCATAGGTTCAACACTAGCAAATCTGTGATCTACAAAGTGCCATTGTCTACTACTACTAGGAGTAGAGTTCTGTTTTGGAGGTATAGAATAGGAGAGGTCACCTACAATATGTATTCCACAGCATCTCGGTGATTTCCTGTTCGTGTGCTTTCCATAAGAACCTCCTTATCATCCCAGTGACTTGGTCTTTTCTGTTAAATCTGAGTGTATGTATGTTTTTGTTTGATCCTGAATGTGGAGGTGGGAAGGTCATTTCATTTTTGGTGAATCACCTCTTTTAGAGTAGGCAATTTGTTTTCATGCATTTCTTCTCCATTTTCATCCCCCTAGTATATCTATATCTCTATATTTTTCACTGCCTGGAACAAACAAGATACATCAGAGGGAACTAGCCCATACCTAGAGACTCTCCTCTCTTGCTTCATCATCCCACAGGTGAGAGAGGGGTTTCCATGTTGCGGGGAGAAGGTAGGAACCTATTTTTCCTGCCACTGGGTGAAATCTCCAGCGTCAACAGTTTCTTCACCCTTGTCCCTGATGAAAGGATGGTTCCTCCATAGAAAGATTGGATAAGGTGATCTCTCCTTTTGGAATGGTTTCTAAAAAGAGAGTAGGTGATTCCATGGTATGGGAGAAAGGTGTGATGGTAATGGTTCCCTCCTTTGGTATTTATATCGAAAGAGAGTTGGGTAGGTCTATTATATCATCAAGTGAAGGAAAGGATGTGGTTTCTTCCTTTGTTTGGTATTCAAAGGAATGGAGGGTGATTCTACCACTTCACTCAGTGGAGTAAAGGAAGTAGTTGAGGTAGTGGTTTTCTCAATGATAAGTTCACTAAAAATTACATTGACTATGTGGACCTCATGAGCATAATATGATTATAGTTTGTTGTCATCATGGTGGGTAAAAGGGGCATGATTCAAAAAAGGTTGTTGAAAGATGTTGAGTGATTAATTTTGGGGTGCATTGGGTTTATCCAATACAAGTTATCCCTTATTAATCAATTTTTGGATAATGGTTTTGAAAGTGTTACATCTACTAATGTCATGTCCAATTATATAGTGTAAAGCACATAGATCACTCTCATTGTACTAATTGGGCATAGGGTGACATGCATTAAATTATTGGGGAGGTTTGATGGTGAGAAGTTGTATGATGTTGGTTTTGAGAAACTTGCCCAAAACTAAAGCATATGACTCCTCTAGTAGAGTGTATTGTTTTAGGATATCTTGGTTTTTATTTTAGGTTTGTTTATTAGAGGAGTTAGTGGAGTTAGTTTGGTTGGGTGGCTAATAACTAGAGGTGGAGTAGTTTTAAGGAAAACCATGTTTGCGGTTATCTTTAGTTTAGTATTAGTGTGGTTAGATTAGTTAATAGTTTTGGATGGGGAAATGTCATTAGATTTGAAGCTAGAGTTTTTTATTTCTTAGTTTAAACTTCCCCTCATCAATGGCTCTAATTTCTAGTTTGTGTACCATGGTGAAAGCCTAGTCAAAGGTTTTGAAGGTTTGAACCTGTAGAGTAGGGACAATGTGTTTGGCATAAGCCTGAGAGAAAAGATTAATAAACTTTGGTTGGGGAAAATAGAAAGAGAGTTGTTTAATAAGACCTCTCCATCGAGCTATGAAATCAACAATTGATTTATCATCAAATTTCCTGATAGAGTAGAGTTTGGTGATGGAGACCTTAGATATATTGATTGAGAAGTGGTGTAAAAAGGTTTGGGAAAGTTGGGAAAAAGAAAATATGGAGTTCTTAGTGATAACACTATACCAATCTAATGGTTATCCAAATAAAGACATAGGAAAGGTGTCAAAGAGAAGAGCATCATCATAGGAAATCAAGTATCAAGAATGCCAAAATGCTCTTAGGTGTTATTGGGGGTCTTCCTTGCTTTGTAACTTA
Organism: Torreya grandis; assembly: GCA_037957365.1. Taxonomy (NCBI): domain Eukaryota; kingdom Viridiplantae; phylum Streptophyta; class Pinopsida; order Cupressales; family Taxaceae; genus Torreya; species Torreya grandis. The sequence goes on from JARHVA010010195.1 coordinate 28,914, forward strand.
GAAAATTTGGGTAGTTCCCATTGAGGAAGGTAAGGTTGGATAGGGATGGATCGGTGAATAGGTTCATTATATATTTGGTCATATGATAAAATTTTGTGATCCCTAGAGATAGATGAGTCTAGGTTGGTCATTTTATCCATCAACATTTTGATGAAATATGTTTGGGGTTGGGGGGTTCAATAATTGTATGGTAAGTTTTGTTGAGGTTAGGTGGATGCAATGTATGGATAAATGTTAGAATGTTGAGAAGATTCTAGATGTTTCTATGTGGTTATTTAGGGTTGGGGTGATGCCACATAAGGGTTAATGGGCATAATAGGTTGGGTATAAGGTTCCATATAAGGGTTAATAGGCATAAAAGGTTGGGTGGAAGATGGAGCTATGTATCCTTATGGATTAGGAACATAGTGTGGGTAGGATGTTATAGCTATTTGTTGAGGAGTTGATGTGGGTTGGTTCATAGGTATAATTAGATTGATAGATTGAGTAATTTATATGTATTGGGTTGAAGGTATGAATGGGTTAACTGGTTGGGGATGAGTGGTAACTCTAGTACTGATAGGTGAAAGGTAAAAGGTATAGAAATCACCATAGTTTGAAGTGGGGTGAAATTGGTGGGTTGACAGTGATAATGGGAATAGTGCTAGTATGGGTAGAAGGTATTCCCATGGTAGGGGAGTATAGGTAACAAACGATGATACTAACCCTATGTTGGAGGGGTTTTTGGTTAGTGTAAGGGGTATTTGATTATTGGTTGGGTTGTTTGATTGAGTTTGGATGGAGGTAGTGGATGGGTTGTTGGTGGATGAAGATGATTGAGTGATCATAGTTTGAGTAGAGGTATCAGCCACAAATGTGTCTCCCATAAGATGGGGAAGCATCCCATATGGTGGATTCATAGGTGGAACCAAATCATGGGTGTGATAAGATAGGCTGTTGAGGTAATATTGGAGGACCATAGGCTTGTTATCAAGGAAGGTGGAAAAATATGCATCACCTTAGACAACTATTTGAGGGATGGTAGGTTTGGTAGAAGGATGAGGAAAACCCTCAACATTCAAGGTATACTCCATGGAGGAAGAAGAGGAAGGTGGATCCTAGTTCATTTGGTTCATCAAATTTTGTATAGTAAAAACCATATGAGGGATAAAAAGGAATAAAGGAAAGCTCACGACTCAAACAAAACAAAAACAAAAAAAAAGATCTCAAAGAAATTAAAAACATATACTAGAGTGATTTTAAAATATTAAGGTACTTTTTATCTCACTTTTGGCTTATGCCTTAGTTAAAAAGTGTGAAGAAGAACTTGGTTTGTTGAACAAGTACTAGAAAAGAAGTCTATGGTTGGTTTCAAGTGTTTAAGGCTCTCAAAATGATCTATGTTGGAAATCAATACATGGTTTGTTATTGGGGTCTACCCTCTCACTTCACACACTATAGCGATAAGGGTGTTGGGTGCTTAGCCAGCATATACCAATTTCTAGAGTTTAAACTCAACTAAAGAGATAAGCTTCAGTTTGTCTTCTTGGTAATGACCTCCAAGTAAGATAACCAAAGGGTGAAGGTGAATTATTAGGAGATGAAACCCCAATAAGGCCTTATGGTAGTTGTTGTGATGTTTAATTGATATAAGTGATTTGGTTTTGGTGTGTGATAACAAAGGTGAAACTCCAATTGATTTACTTAGATTTTAAATTTAACTATGTGAGCTAAACATGCAAGCAATCAATGTTTGAAAGGATTATTTTATACCCAAAATAAATTTTAATTTATTTATATGAGCATATAATAAATAATAAAAGGGCACCTATATGCTACTAACTCCCACCACGCATGCCAGAATGTTTCTCTCAATTTCAATTTATTTTCTAGTAAAATAAAAAGTAAGAAACTAAATATCAGTATGGTAAAATAACCTATTTATTTGTGTACATTTGATATAGAATATTGTGAAGAGATCATATTTATCTTATTAAGAATGACTTGTACATAAAAAATCACTAATGCAAAGGAGTTATTAGATGGATAACAAGGTGGATTGCTTAGCGTGAGTTAGATCTAAGAAGCATGAGATTACTAGGAGGCTATAAATTGACTCTCTTAGAATAGTTAAGTTTAAATAAATAAAGATAAAGTACTTTAATAAAATGACAAAAGAAATTCAAGAAGAAATAAATGCTTGATAAAGTAAATAGACTAATTATAACAATAAACATGTCAATACTAATTTTAAATAGGTCATATTGGGTTAAAAAAAATAGGTGGGTACTCTATGAACAAGCAAAAAGATATAAAGTGGAATTTTCTTGAGGGTAAGTAGGTGGAAATAACTTTTTATTTCCTAACATAGTCATTTTCGATGGTCAGGGTGACTTTCAGTGGTTAAAGTGGTCATTGATGGTCACGGTGACCATCAAAAACTATTGTGGGTTCTGAGAGTGTTCAAAAAAAGGTTGTAGAATGTGACCATCAACAATTGTTGTGGGTTCTAAGAGTTTTTAAAAAAAGGTTGTAGAATGGGTTAACAAGTGTTTTTATATCTAGTTAAGGTTATGGGGTCAGAATATATTATTTATAGGGTATAATTTAGGAATAGATGTTAGAAACCAAATAAATAGAACTTGGAAACTAGAAATATACTTAGTTGGTTGTTTGGTAGTTGGTAGCTGAGAAGCAATTTTGGAAAAGTAATGGTACTTTTACCTGAAGAATTTTTTTTAAAGAGGTGTTAGTCCTTGTTATGATGGCTAGTTGGCTAGAAAGAAAACTTACAAATAATTTCTTGATTTTAAAAGCTCTTGATAACTATTGGTTGATAGCTTGACTACCTAATTGCTAAAATCCTAGATCCCTTTTTCACCTCCTACTCCCATCCTTTTATAGGGAAATAGAAATGGAGGTATAATGTTCTATAGGAGTTTTGGTTTTTTTTTTGATGCTTCATGATGTATTATCTTGCTATCCATATTAAATTTTGATGTTTTATCTTGCACACAACTGGAGCTATCTTTGCTTAGATGGGGAAGTCCTGATTATTGGCAGTTAGGCTTAATCATCATTAGTCACGATGACCATCGATGGTTGGGTAATTGTCAATGGTCAAGATGACCATCGACAATTGAGGGTTAGATAATTTTATGATCCAAAACTCATAAGCTTTGGTTGAAATACAATTTAAGAAATAAGAACAACACAATTGTAATAATGCTATCTTTGAGAAGAGATGTTTTATTGATCAAATTTGCAAACCCAAACATATGCCTATCTCTGAGAAGAGATGTTTGATTTCAATTTTAGGTTAAATATTTATTTATACACATTTTTAAGGTATGAGGAGGATGTTTAAGGCCACCAATTTCGAGGGAGATTAAGTGGTTTGACTTCCACAATTTATAACAATACAAAATTTGAGGAATTACTATTTTTAGAAACTTACTATTTTTAGATTGCATTAATAAAATTGAAATTTGGGGCACTTCTATTTGGTTTTTGGGTTAAAATCCCACATATTAGATCTTATTTCCATCTCACAGTGTTTCTCTCATTCTTAGCTTTCCAACAATTTAAATAAGGAGTCAGACAGAGCTATGGTGTGAAAGTTATGGCTCCCAAAAGTTTTACCACCAATTGGGGTAGAACCGTCACCTAAATTGTCACCTAAAATATTGATCAAATTATTTTATGTCAAAATGGAAATTTAATGAGTCAAGTTAGCTAGTTAACTAACTTGACTCAGGGTCTAGTGGGTTAGTTAGTCAATTTTTTGACTTACATTTATGGTCAAGAGAGGTTAGGTGGTCTTTAGGGAATTTTGAGGCATTTAGACATCTAAAACCATTATATGTGGTTTTATAGTGTCTACAAGGAGATATTTTAACTTTTTTTTAAGTGGGTAATTTTTCAAGAAAATTATCCAAGGCAAGGATCTCATAGACTTATTTCTTTCAAGCAGATGTTTTGTAATAATTTTCCCAACAACCTAATTATTTTGGTAAAATTATCAAAAATAAAAGTACAAGTGTTAGAATTATTTCAAGATATTTGTTCCACATTTTTGTTTAGGTATCAAGAATTATTTTGGACATTTTGTCTAAAATAAAACTCTAAAGCATCATTTCTTTGAATAAAGTCCTAGACACAAGTTTTGAAGGGTATCATTTAGATAAATTGGTTTAAAACACTTCTCTCAAAGGGTCTTTTCTAGAGAAATTAAACCAAACATAAATTCTAAAGGGTATTTACAAAGTCTTTAAAAGTCATTTTTACAAGAAAGTATCCCAAACACTTTTTTGTAGGGTACTTTTTCTTCACCAAAGGGTCCAATGCAAAAGTTTTGAAGGGAATTTATTTGGGAAAATTAACCAATGCAAAGGATCTTAAGGCATTTGAAAAGGGAAAAGGGGATATTTCAAAAATTCCAAAGGGAAATTCTAACGACACAATTATTTTGGGAAAATTATCTTGTGACAATTTTTTTGAAGGTAGATTCTTTCAGAGTTTTTGTTTTGAGGCAAAGGATTAAGGATGATTTATTTTGAACATTTTGTCCAAGAAAGAGATCCTAAAGACATGAATTGTTTTGAACATTTTTTCTATAATAAATTATTCAAGGCAAAGGAAAAATATTCCTTTAAAGAGAGTGGTTGAGAAATAGCTTGAGGAAAATGGTTTGTAACAAAATGCCAAAACACAAAGTCTGAAAGAATTGTTAGGAAGAAGAGTGACATTCAAACAAGTGTCAAATTTAAAGCTCACCAATCATACATTGGAGTTTAAATTTCATGGACTATGAGATGATAAATATGTCTATATAAATGTCAAATAATGGTCACACAGATGTTAAATTCAATCTTTGAAAAATAGATATTGGAATTCAAAAGACATGTTCTGATGGTGTGGATAAATTAAGTATAAATCCAATGGCATGATCTTTAATAGTAATAGAATGGGCCCAGGAAGATCAATGGCTCATGTTCAATCATGGATTTAGCTCTATTAGCATGTAGACAATTCAATAAATCAAGGAAATGGAGAGGTCACCCCATGGCATAAGCCTATGAAGAAATAGACTGACATCAAGATGTTGAGATCAACACATAATTGACAAGTGGCATGAGCACATTTAATCATGTAAATCAATATCAATAGAGTGAGATGAATAAAAATTGATGATTTGAGCTAGTTTTTGATAGCTAATCAGATGAAGGCAAGCCTAGGAAACTTAGACAAAGGTCAAAAAAGAAACTTTTGTTGGGGCAAGGTAAATAAAAGGTATGGAGTTGAGTTTGAGAATTGTTAAATTTGAATTAGAGCCAATGTTTCAAAGGATACCACCAAGGTAGACATGAAGACTTCAATGTTTTCATCTCTAGGACCAAATACATGAAAGGGACCCTTATCCTCACTATTTCTTGTAACATCAAACTAATGGAAGAGTAGTTAGCACCAGGACAAAGCTATAATAGATTGAACTAATTATTTTAACCACTTGATGCTAGAGCCCAACTTAGAACAACTTGATCTTGTTGTTGAAACCATCAGGGAAGATCAAGGAAGAAATGATGTAACTATGCAACCATATAAAATGATGGGTATCAATTAAAACGTTTGAAGGAGTATAATTTGTATAAGCATTTGGAACTATGGTTCAAACATTTTAACTTATTAATTCTCCTTTTTAGTACCATGGCTACCTTTCTCTTACTATATTTTCTATAGATATAGCTCATAAGATATTGTAAAGTACCACCACACCATGTATGATGAAGCCCTACTGGATTGATGTTATATTTTTCCCTTGAACATTAATACAAGTTTTTGTTTGAGTTTTGAATAATTGACTATGTCTACAAGTGATGTATGATGATCAAAAGGGATAATTCTCTATCCTTCCTTCCCTTGTCCTTTCATGTTTGAGCAAGAGTTCCTAGTCTAAAGGTCATATAGAGTGTAGTATAGTGTGTAAAGATTTTTTAATGGTATACTTTTCTTCTGAGTGTGTAATATACATTATAGTTCATTTACCTTGTGTTTCTACTCACATCTCACCTCTATATTGAAATACTCATGTTAGAACCCATTAAAGCTTAGAGACTAGTCTATATGTTTTATTTCATCATGGTAGAAATATGATGGTCATGTGGAAGACATTCTTGGTACATCACCTCCTTTATATTAGGTTCAATTTATGCATTTATCTAAATCTTTTCCCATAATGAATTAGAAGTTTAAGTGATAAATAGTACATGATAAATTTAGGCAGTTAACCCTTAAATTTAGAGGCTCATTTCCAATATAGCGACACCCCCATACCTGTAAATGCTCCCATGTTTCCCAAATATGAAAGAGGCTTAAACAACCTCTCCTAGGGTGAAATATATGGTGACAATAGTTCTATCATGCCTATTGGGACACATTATCTTCAAGATAACTTATCAAGATGAATGTTGGTCTTCACAAACACCAGCTACAAATTGGTGTGCTACCTAGAATTTGGTGACTCCTTAAAGTAAATCTGATTTTAGACCATTATTTTGTTATAAAATTTCCCCCATAATTCATGGTCCTCACTAGGTCATCCTTTGATAAAACATCCAACCCTATCAATCCACCCATTCAACCTAAGATCTATCTTACAATTCAATATCCACAGCCTAATCCACCCCTTGAAGAATGAGTAGATTTTGTTAGGGAGGAAGAGGAGGAAAACGCTGAAGAAGTTGAAGACCTTTGAAGAAGAATACATGGATAGACCTCATGTTTTCCTTACCTTCAACACTAATAACCTAATATAACTTCATGTATATGATGCCATCCCACTGATGCCACAAAAGGTGTGCCCACGTTCAATGGTGAGAGTCATATCACACCTAGTGAGCACATTAAATATGTTTCTAACTTTTATAGTTTCCAAAATATTATTTGAGAGAATAATTCCATTAGGCTCCTTATCGTGTCCCTTAAAGGGAAGCATCTTGATTGGTATATGACTCTATAAGGTGGATGTATCACAACATGGGATGAATTTAGAGTGTTGTTAACTTTAAAATTTGGAAATGAAAGTGACCATGATTCTCTCATACATCAGCTCAATGTGATAAATAGGGGACACAAAGAAATAATTCATGACTTCAATTAAATGTTTCATAATATTTGGAATAGGTTTCCTCCTTCTATGAGACCACTTGCTAGTTTTGTGTTCTCTACTTAAGAGCCATTAAAACTAAAATTGATGTCATGCTTTAATCTATGGGAGGATCCACCCTCCTTGAAGATTATGAGCTTTCAATCAAAGCTGAAAATAATCTTTTCATGCTTGGATGACATTATTTTCAGCTTTGGTAAAAATATCAAATGATTCAAGAAGGGTGGAACCTCCCATAGATTGAAGCATGAGATCAATTTCAATCCCAATGGATATCAAGTAAGTAAGGAACATAAAACTAGTAGGTGGTCTCATATGAGGAGGTAACCTATGCCAAATCTTTTGAAATATTTCATTGAATTCATGCATTATTTCTTTGGGTCCCCTTTTTATCATGTGGAGTTGAGGCATGAGAGACTCATGTCATAGTAGATGGTTAAAAAATATTATTAGGAGCATTTACAATGATAACATGACTATTAATTTGATTTGAAGATGAAGTACCAATAGGAATAGTGGATAATTGCTTTTGTAAAAATTCTTTTTGGCCAGGCATATGAAGGATATCACACAAGAAGATAGATAATTTGACACTTTTCAAGGAATCCACTATGTTTAGAGCATTATTACTCACCCTTTATTGTGTCCTTGGAGTTAAATAATTGCTTATAACTTTAGGAGTAGAGGAACCTTGAACATACCTACCACATTTTGACTTGTTGGAGGTGTAAAATCCTTTAGAACTACCACAAATGTATTTAGAACTATCGCACTTGAAATTGTGTCTTGTTTCCATGTAGGAGGATTGGATGATCCTATAGGAATGTTGTTTCCACCTTCTAGATCCTTCCTATTGGCCTTAATATTGTTTGTAATAGAGGCTCCTTGATTTATCACAAAAGTGTCTTCAACAAGAAAATTGGTGAAGATCTCTCCTTAAGGTTGCCAATCCTAATTAACTTACATCATTACCTCATCCTCATTTGATAGGAGGGGAGTAAGTACCTCTTGAGACACCATAGCCTATTATCCATTCTCATTGATATTCTAGAATTAGTCTTGCTACAAATCTTTTCCCTATACTAGAATGCTATGAACTAGTACCATCTGCTTTACATTGGTGGTAGAGTTAGGATTGTACAAATTTTCAAGCTTATCAGTGATTAGGTTTCCATTGGCCTCTTCCTCTCCCATATTTTTGACCATACTATTTCTGGTAGGAGTAAGGGTTATGATAAACACCTTGTTGCACATTAGCTTATCTATTTTGAGCCTCTAAGGCTAGGAACTTTGCTTTCTAATTAACACTATTTTTTGCTTGCCTAGGAGCCACCTTAGTTTTGTGTTGGCATTAGGAACTTGGGATAAATTTGGATTAATATCATAATCATGAGACAAAGGAGGCATAGACATGTTAGGTTGTAACATTCCATCTTGGATGAGATTATTTTAAGCTTTGATAGAAATAAAGATCATATGCTTTAGGGAGGGTGGATCCTCCATAAATTAAATCATGATAAAAATTTCAGCTCAAATGGATCTTAAGTAATTAGGAACAAAAAAAATAGAAGGTGGTATCAGTAGGAGGCAATCTATGCCAAGTATTTTGAAACATTTAATTTAATTCATGCATTATTTATTTAGGTCCCCTCTTTATCACATTGAGATGATGTACGCAAGAAGCATGGTCACATTCATTTCCAAATCTAGAAGTCATTAACACTCTAGACTCATCCCATGTTGTGATGCATCCACCTTTTTATCTCACTCTCATAGTGGGTGATAAATTAGTTCACAATTTCATACTTGATAGTAGAGCATATACTTATGTCAGACCCAAAGTTGTAGCTGAAAAGCTTGGCGTAAAATATGAGTCACATAGTAAAGGATTGCTCCATCTAGATGTTACACCTACTAAGACCATAAGGATAATAAATAAATTGAATGTTTTCTTGCATGGCTATCCTAGCTTTTCTATCCTTCAAGATATAGTTATTATTGACCTCCTAGCTCACTTTAAAATCTACCTATCAAGGGAATTCATAGCCAATATAGGTCATTATGTCTCATCTAATTGGTCCTTATTGGATTTTAGAATAATTTATAGGTCCAAGGTGATAATTAGGACATAACCTATTGCAAGGTTTCATATTGACCCTTACATTGAAGCAAGTTCCAACTTGAATTATGTTTTTCATGAGAAGAAAGATCCTAATGTGGATAATGGTGATTTTTAATATATTTTTGATCTATTTTTGGATGAGTATGTGTATATGCATAGGGACATGATCCTTATTCATAATTTGAGAAGACTGAGCTTGGGAATTACATTATGCATGAGCATCTATTTGAAGAAGCTGATGTAAGTGTAAAAACTTCTCATGCTTCTGAGTGCAACTATATGATTCATTAGTATGATGATCATAGGTTGATGTACCCAATTGATCAAAATAATGGGAATAATGAAGTTTATGTTCATGTTATTGATGAATATGCTCTGGATGGTGACACTCATAAGAAAGAGGGGGATGACTTATGTCTAATATTTGAGGCCATATGTTAAGAATTTGACAAGATTGGTAATATTCCTTCTACTCCCAAGAAATGTATGTCTAGTGGGTTTATCTATGTAACTAATGAGTAGGCTTCCATGTGTTCTATAAAATATGAAATTAAAGGGAATGTTGTTAATGAAGATGGACATTAATATGCTATTCAAAAGCCTACACTTCTAGAGGGACCTAGTAAGGTTAAGGTAAAATTTATTGTGCCTAAAGGATATTTAGGATATTCATCTGATATCAAGCCATGTCCATACGGGTTGGACTATAAAGGAGAATAAATTGATACTCCCAATCATCAATCATATAATGTAAAAGAAGATAGAAAGGTTAATATAGCTATCATCATTCCTATTATGTAGTATGAAGAATGTATATTAGATATGGAAATGATCAAGAGGATTGTAGTTCCAACCAAGGATCTTAGAGAGAAATAAATATCATTTATGAGGGTCCTAAATAGTTCAATTGTATACCTAAGAGGATTTAAAGGTGATAGGCTTCTTGATCACCTATATATGTAAGTGATTGGTGATGAGCATGCTCCCCAAGATAGGGTGCATTCATAGAGTGACAAGGATATCAGAGGAACCATTTTTAAACATGGTTGAGGTATCATTAGATGTTTCACCTCTAGAGGTTAGTATTGTAAATATTAGGTTAGGTATGTGTTTCCTTTCTTATTCTATTATGTCCCAATAAGCTATTTGGAAGCACCATGTGTTTTGCTTAGTTCCCTACTTTGTGTTTTGTTTGTTTTTAAAGGTAGTTTATATGTCTAACCTATATACTTTTGACTCCATGTCCAAATTAATAGGATTAGGCAACTGGTCATGGAATAGAAATCATACCGCCCTTGGTAAATTGTTAAAAATGTTGACAATTTTTCTCACAAGCCAAAATGGATCAACCACCTATAGTAAGAATCTTGTGAATGGGATTTTTATAATGTTATAGGGAATGTTACAACTCATTATATGTCATTTTATATGCCATTATAAGTTTTGGTCATGGTCTAGCTTAGTCCTTGTGTCTTTTGGTATCTTAAGGGTCATTTTGAATCATATATGTAAGTGGAAAATTTTCATGGTGTTGAGAAGTTACAAGAGAAAGTCTATAAAATCCTAAGCTTGCACTTGGGATATATTTCAATTTTTGGAGAAGTGTTGGGGACTTTTTTGTAAAAAAATTCTAAGGCAAAAATCCCATAGACTTATTTCTTTCATGTAGAAGTTCCATAATAATTTTCTTAAAGACCTAATTTTTTTGAGAAAATTTCCCACAACAAAATTAAAAGTCTTAAAATTATTTTAGGAGATTTGTTCCACCTTATTTGTCTATGTATTGAGAATAGTTTCAGATATTTTATCTAAAACAAAACTCCTGAAGTGTCATTTCTTTGAAGAAAGACCTAGGTAGAAGTTTTGAAGGGTATATTTCAAAGAAATTGGTTTGAAACACTTTTCTCGAAGGGTTTTTTCTTGGGAAAGTGAACCCAAAAAAAATTCTAAACATGATTTTCAAAGGCACCAAAAGCTCATTTTTGTATCAAAGTATTGCAAACACTTTTTTTGAAGGATAGTTTTTCTTCACCAAACAATCCAATGAAAAAATTTTGAAGGGCATTTCTTTGGGAAAATATACCAATTAAAAGGCTCTGAAGGGAATTTTCAAAGGGAAAAGGGGATATTTATAAAAGGCTGAAGGGAAATTCTAAGGACACAATTATTTCAAGAAAATTGTCCCATGATAATTTTCCCAAAGGCATATTCTTTAAAAAAAAAATCAATGAAAATGACTAAGGATGATCTCTTTCAGACATTTTATCCAAGACTAAGATCCCAAGGACATGAATTATTTTAGACGTTTTATCTACAATAAATTGTTCAAGGAAAATATAAGGCAAACAAATTCCTTTAGAGAAAGTGGCCAATAAAATAGACTAAGGAATATGGTCCATAGAAAAATATTGAAACACAAAGTTTTAAATAATTATTGTGAAGCATAGTGACATTCATTAAAGTATCGAAGTTTAGGCTCACCAATCATCCATTGGATATTAAATTTGATGATTTTTAGGACATCAAATAAATTTGCACTGATGTCAAATGATGGTCACATGGATGTCAAATTCAAGCCCCAATAATAGCCATTATGATTCAAAAGGAAAGATCTAAAGGCATATATCAACCAAGTAGAAATTTAATGTTGCAAGTTAGACTAGAAAGATAATGGGCCCAAGAAGATCAATGGCTCATCTTTAATCAGGGATTTATATCTAGTGATATGAAAGTAATTCAATGAGTCAAGGAGCTTGAGATTTCACCACATGGCATAAGTGCATAAATTAGTAGACTAATAATAGGATCCTAATATCAATGTGTGATTGATAAGTGGCATGATCATGTTTAATCATGTAAATCAAGATCAATGGAGTGAGATGAATAAAAATATCAATAATCTAAGCTAGTTTTTTAATGGCCAATTAGATAAAGGTAATCCTAGGTGACTTAGACAAAGGTCAACAAAGTATCTTTTTATGGAAAAAGGTAAATAAGAGCTATGGAGCTGAGTTCAAGCAAGGTTTAGTTTAGACCAGAGCCAATGTTTCAAAGGATGCCACTGAGGTAGACACGTAGACTTCAATGTTTTCATCTCTAGGACCAACTTCATGAAAGGTACCCTTCTCCTCACTATTACACATAATGGTGAACCATTGAAGAATAGTTAGCACTAGGATAAATCCCTAACAAATTGATCTGATTGTTTTAACCTCATTGATGTCAGAGCCTAGCTTAGAACAACTTGATCCCACTATTGTAACCATTAGGGAAGATAGAGAGGGAATAATGTAACTATGAAACCACTTAAAGAGATAAATAAAATGGTCTAAAGGAGCATAATTTATAGGATCAATTTCAACTATAGTTTAAACATTCAAACTGATTGATTCCCCTTTTAAGTGCTAAGGCTCCCTTTCTCTTGCTTCATTTTTTTATAAATATAGATCTAGAGCTATTATAAAGTACCAACACACCATGTATGGTGAAGCCCTACTATATTGATGTTACATTTTTCCCTTGAACATTAATACAAGTCTATTTATAAGTTTTGAATAATTATTTAAGTCTTCAAGTGATGTATGGTGATGACAAGTGATATTTCTCTATCCTTTCATCCCTTATCCTTTCATGTTTGAGCAAGAGTTCCTAGTCTAATTGGTCATATAGAGTTTAGTCTTGTGTGTAAAGAGTTTTAAAGTGTATAACTATCCTTGGAGTGTGAAATTTTCCCTCTGGTTCATTTACCTTGTGTTGTTTCTCACAACTCACCTCTATATTTAAATAATCATGTTAGATTCCATTAAAGCTTAGAGACTAGTCTTTATGTTTTGTTTCATCATGGTATAAATATGATAGTCATGTCAAAGACATTATTGGTGCATCACATCCTTTAGAATAGGTTATATTCATGCATTTATCTAACTCTTTTCCTCATAAGTAAATCATATTTTAAGTGATAAATAGTACATGATATATTTAGGGAGCTAGCCCTTAAATCTAGAGGCTCATTTCCAAAATAGTTGCACCCACATACCTAGAAACATTCTCATATTGCCCAAATCTAGAAGAGGATTGAACAATATCTCTTAGGGTGCAAGATTTGGTGACCATAGTTTTGGAACACCTAGTGGGACACATTGTCTTCAAGACAACTTATCAAGTTGAATGTTGGTCTTTACATACACTAGCTGAAAATTGGTGTGATACCTAGCATTTGACAATTCCTCAAAATAAATATACTTTTAGACCATTATTTTGTTATAAACTTGCCCCCATAATTCATTGTCCTCACTAGTTCATCCTCTGCTAGAAAATCCTCTACTAGAACATCCAACCCTATTAATCCACCCATTCAGCCTGAGATCCATCCTATTATTTAGTATCCATAGCCTAATCCACCCTTTGAAGAATGAGTTAATTTTGCTAAGGAGGAAGAGGCTAAATAAGTTAAATATATTGAAGAATAAGACATGGATAGACCTAATTATTTCCTTCCCTTCAACACTAATAACCCAATCTAACTTCATGCATTTAATGACATCCCCCTAATGCCATAAAAGGTGTGCCCACATTCAATGGTGAGAGTCATATCACACCTAGTGAGCACATTAGAGATCTTTATAACTTTTTTTGTTTCCATAATATTGTTCAAAAGAACATTTCCATTAGGCTCATTGCCATTTCCCTTAAAGGGAAGGATCTTAATTGATATAGGACTCTATAAGGTGATTGCATCACAACATGGGATGAGTTTAGAGTGTTGTTGACTTCTAGATTTGGAAATGAAATTGATCATGCTTATATCATACATCATCTCAATGTGATAAAAAGGGGACCCAAATAAATAATAAATGACTTCAATGAAATGTTTTAAAAGACTTGGCATAGGTTTCCTCCTCTTATGATATCACCTTCTAGTTTTGTGTTCCTTACTTACTTGAGAGACATTATGACTGAAATTGCTATCGTACTTCAATATATGGGAGGTTCCACCCTTTATAAAGCATACAAACTTGCTACCAAAGATAAAAAATAATCTCATCCAAGATGGAATATTCCCACATTTATTTTATATTCCTCCATTGTCTCATCCTTATACTAATGATCCAAATGTGGCTCAAACTCCTAATGCCAATTCTAAGCCTAAGGTTGATCGTAAAAAAGTAGATAATGTAATGGATAAAGATGCATATATTCAATTATTTAAAGCCAGGCTTAGAATAGGAAATATAAATCCTATCCAAAAAATCAAAAATATGGTTATAATTATGAAGAAGTGAGAGGTCAATGGTAGCCTAATTCCAACATGCCTGCAAATGTGTATAATCCTAACTCTACCACTAATGTAAAGGAGATTGTACCAATTCATAACAATCTAGTACAAGGAGAATATTGGTAGTAAGACCAATTTAGGAATGACAATGGGAATGGAGAAAATTATCTAGTGGATTAATGGATAATTACTCCCCTCCTATCAAATTAGGATGAGGTAATGATGTAAGTTAATGAGGATTGACAACCTCAAGGAGAGAGCTTCACCAATTTTCTATTGAAGACACTTTTGTGCTAAATCAAGGAGCCTCTATTACATAAAATATGAGGGCCAAGAGGAATGATATATGAGGTGGAAGCAACATTGATACAAGCTCATCCAATCCTCCTACAAGTACATAAGACATAGTTTTAAGTTTGACAGTTTTAAAGGCTTATGTGGCAGTTCCAAAGGATTCTACACCTCCAATAATTGAAAATGTGGTAGGGTATTTTTAAGGTGAATCTATTCCTAAAGTTACAAGAAATTATTTACCTCTAAGTACATAAGAAAAGGTGAGTATTATTTCTCTAAACATAGTGGATTCCATGAAAAGTGCCAAAGCATCTATCTCTTTATGAGATATCCTTCATATGCCTGGCTAAAAAGAATTGTTAAAAAATAAATTATCCACTATTCCTACTAGTCCATCTTAAAATAAAATTAATAGTCATGTTGTCCTTAAAAATTATCCTAACACTATTGTTTAACCATTCACTAGGACTGAAAATCCTCCACCATTTTACCTCACTCTCATAGTGGGTGACAAATTAGTTCACAATTGCATAGTTTATAGTGAAGCCTCTACTTCTGTCATGCCCAAAGTTGTAGCTAACAAGTTATGACTAAAATATTAGTCACATAACAAAGGAGTGATCCAAATAGATGGTACACCTATTAAGACCATAGGTCTGATAAAAAACTTGAATGTTTTCTTGCATGACTATCTTAGCTTTCCTATCCTTCAAGATATAGTTGTTATTGACCTCCCAGCTCACTTTGCAATCTGCCTACCAAGGGAATTCATAGCCAAGATAGGTGCCTATCTATTAGATAACTATCCTTATTTTCTTTTATAAAAATTTATGGGTCCAAGGTGATAATTAGGACACAAAATATTTCAAGGTTTCATATTGAACCTTACATTAAAGGAAGTTACAACTTGAATTGCATTGTTCATGAGAAGAAGGAGCCTAATATGGATTATGGTGATTTTAATCTTGAGGTAATTTATATTATGTTTTTGGATTAGTATGTTGTATATGCATATGGACATGATCCTTATGAATAATTTAAGTAGAATGACCTTGGGACTTACATTATGCATGAGCAACCATTTGAAGAAGCTAAGGTAAGTGTAAAAAAATCTCATGTTGTTGAGTGTAACTATATGATTTATTAGTATGATGATCATTGGTTTATGTACCTAATTTAGCACCATAATTGGAAGAATTATCTTTTCATTCCTATTAATGATGAAGATGTTATGGATGGTGACACTCATGAGGAAGAGGGGGATGACTTATGGCTGATATTTGAGGCCATATGTTAAGAATTTGACAAGATTGGTAGTATTCATTCTTCTCCCAAGAAATGTATGTCTAGTGTGTTTGTTGATGTAACTAATGAGTAATCTCCCAAGTGTTCTATAAAGTATGAAATTAAAGGACATGTTGTTAAGTAAGATGGACATCAATATACTATTCAAAAGCCTACACTTCTAGATGGACCTAGTGAGGTTAAGGCAAAAGTTATTGTGCCTAAAGGGTAGTTAGGAGATGCATTTAGTATTGAGCCACGTTAATATGGGTTAGATCATAAAGGATAACTTGATACTCCAAATAATTAAGCATATCCTATATAAGAAGACATAAAGGTTGAGACAACTGTCATCATTCCTTGTATGTAGTATGAGGAATGTATATCAGATATCATAATGATCAAGAGGATTTCAGCTCCAACCAAGGCTCTTAGAGAGTAATAAATATCATTCATGAGGATCTTAGATAGTTCAATTGTATACCTAAGAGGATTAAAAGGTGATAGGCTTCTTGATCACCTACATATGCAAGTGATTGGTGATGAACATGCTCCTCATGCTAGGCTCCTTTCATGGATTGATAAAGATGCCAAGGGAACTATTTTTTACCCTAGTTAAGGTATGATCATATGTTTTACCTTTGGAGGTCAGCCTTATAAATATTATGTTAGGTGTGTGTTTCCTTTCTTATTTTATTGTGTCCTAATATGTTATTTTGGCATACCATATGTTTTTATTGGTTCCTTATTTTGTGTTTTATTCCTATTGTTTTTGTGTTTTATGTGTTGTTCAAGATAGTTTATATATTTAGCCTATATACTTGTGACTCCATATCCTAATGGATAGGAATAGGAAATTGGTCATGGCATAGAAATAATGTCACCCTTGAGAAATCACCAAATATATTAACCATTTTTTCCCATAGGTCAAAATGGATTAACCCCCTATGGTCAAAATATTATTTAGGTGATTTTTATAATGTTATAGGGCATGTTTCAAATCATTAAATGTTATTTCATATGCCATTCTATGTTTTGGTCATGGTCTAGCTTAGTCCTTATGCCTTTTGGTGTCTTAAGGATCATTTTGAATCATCTATGCAAGTGGTAGATTTTTATGGTGTTGAGCAGTTACAAGAGTAGGTCCATAAAATCTAAAGGTTACACTTGGGAAATATTTTAACTTTTGGCTAAGTGTTGGAGACTTTTTAAGGAAAGTTGTTGAAGGCAAGGATCTTATAGACTTATTTCTTTCAAGTAGAAGTTCTACAATAATTTTATTGAAGACTTAATTGTGTCAAGAAAATTATCCATAATAAAATTAAAAGTGTTGGAATTGTTTCAGGAGGTTTATTTCACCTTATTTGGCTAAGTATCAAGAATTATTTGAAAAAAATTATCCAAAAAAAATTCCAAAGGGTCATTTCTTTGAAGAAAGTCCTAGACATAAGTTTTGAAGTGTATCTTTCCAATAAATTGGTCTAAAACACTCTTCCCGAAGGGTCTTTTCATGGGAAAGTGAACCAAATAGAAATTTTTAAGGGGGGATTTAAAAGTCCCAAAAGTTTATTTTTGTAGCAAAGTGTCCTAGATACTTTTTATGAAGGGTAATTTTTATTTACCAAAGGGTCCACTGTAAAAGTTCTAAAGGGCATTTCTTTGGGAAAATAGACCAATGCAAAGGCTCTGAAGGGAATTTTTAAAGGGAAAAGGGGCTATTTTAAAAATGCTAAAGGGAAATTCTAAGGAGATAATTATTTTAGGAAAATTACCCTATGATAATTTTCATGAAGGTAGATTCTTTCATATTTTTCATTCTGAGGAAAATGACTAAGGATGATTTATTTTAAACATTTTGTCTAAGACAAATATCTTAAAGACATGAATTCTTTTAGACATTTTGTTCATAAGAAAATTTTCAAGGAAAAGATAAGGTAAACAAATTCCTTCAGAGAAAGTGGTTGAGAAATAGCCTAAGGAAAATGCTCTACAACAAAAGGCCAAAAAACAAAGTTTGAAAGAATTATGAGCAAGTAGAGTGATGTTCATGCAAGTGTCAAATTTTAGGCTAAAAAATCATCCATTGGAACTTAAATTTTATAGTCTATGGGATGTCAAATACATCCACATGGATGTCAAATGACGGTTGTGTTAGCATATTATTGTATTTACCTTAGGTTATTTACTAAGGTAATTTATGTTGGTTAGTTGCCTTAACCACTTTGGTTAAGAGGTTAGTTGTTTATTCGGCCTTTGTTATTTCATGCAAGCCGACATAGGTTAGTTTTATTATACCCATCTCATGCTTCACAGGTATTTCATTTATTTGCCTATTTAATAGGCCTTCATGCTTGGTTGAACCTGGAATGTGTGCTCTGCTATTCTCAATCTCATTTTCTCTCTGTATTTTGTTTAATCTAATATGGTATCAGAGCCTATGGTTTGTAGAACCTGAGTGAAGGTTTGTGGAAGCCAGAGAGAGGTCGGTGTCTTGCCAGGGAGGAGCTTCAGGTGCCCAGTGGAGAGCTGAGGAGAGAGAAAGCATCACAGAATTCAGAAAACTCAACCAGAAGGTCTGAAAATTGCCAGGAAGCATCAGAAGGCTAAATAAGACCAAAAGGAAGCAAAAACAAGCTATTTTAGAGGCTCAGAAGCCTCTGTTGAATTTATCGTATGGATTCGGCAAAATCAAAAAAATTCATTTCTTCATCTTTTTTAGTGAAAAAAAAGTCTAAATCGCAAGTTAGATCAAAACTAAGACACTGGTGAAAACGGTTTGCAATTTGGTTGAGAAACAGGCTCAGAATCTTCGCCTGAAGTTTTAGAGGTAGGCCAATTTTCTGATTGGCTGAATTTTTTTATAAAATTTTTAGCCTAAAGTTTTAATATTTCAATTATTTTTATTTTTTTAATTGAAATAAATCAAAACTTTAGCTAATAAGGGTTATTGGGGACCTACCGCTGACTAATAATCATGGAAGTGTCCAGAAAGCTAAAAATTTTATCGTTTTCTGGGTTTTTTATCTGGATGTCAACGGAGAAAGAATTTTTTAAATCAGAATTGTAGTTTTCCCGATTTAATTGTTTCAGTGGTAGATTTTTTGTGATCTTGCAAACGGTAT
Source organism: Torreya grandis (assembly GCA_037957365.1). NCBI lineage: Eukaryota > Viridiplantae > Streptophyta > Pinopsida > Cupressales > Taxaceae > Torreya > Torreya grandis. The sequence continues at coordinate 48,155 of JARHVA010010195.1, forward strand.
TGAGTTTGTTGCCGAAAACGGATAAGGTTGTTCAGTGTCAATATAGAATCAGTGTGTAGAAGGAATTTAAAAAAAAAAAACAAAATGTCATTATAGTTTTTCCGATTTTATCATTTTCGTGAAAAACTAGGTAAAATGGCTAGTATTCAACACCTGTTACTACCAGATTCTCAAAAATTGACTAGAAAGAACTTTATTTTGTGGAGTCACAAGGTTTTGACAATATGTGAATATCTGAATATTGATCAAATAGTGCTCGGTAAAGAGCAAAGGCCTGCCACTGCTACCAATGACTATGATAAACGTCATCATGAGGCTCTCATGTTGTTAAAATTGTTAGTAGCAGATAATCTAATCTCAGAGGTCAGAAATGGAACTATAGCATCAGATTTATGGAAAAATTTATCTTCAAAATATCAGGCTTCTGAAGCAGGTAGAGTGTTGTATTTGAAGAATTTATTGTTTTCCACTAAGATGCAGGAAGGTGGCTCCCTTTCTAAGTTTTTATTGCAGATCAAGGACATCAATGACCAGTTGAAAGCAGTGTAAAAACCTGTTGATGAGCAAGATTTGATTGCTCTTGTTATGAAAAATCTTCCACCATCATTTGAGTCATTTGTGAAGTCCTTGCACATGATTGCTGAGATGCAGACTTTGGATTTTGAAACATTGTCTACATTGCTATTGCAAAAGGAGAGACGACAGGAGCAGGCAGTCTTGTCTACATCCACTTCCATAAAGAGTGCATTCTTTATTAAGAAGAAGGGTAAGTAGTCTGGTAAAAATAGCTATCCAGTAGAATCTTCACAAGTAAGTGGTAATAAGAGATCTAAATGGAAATGTTTTTACTGTAAGAAACCTGGTCATCTTAAGAAAGATTGTAGGAAAAGACAACAGGATATGGCTAACCCCAGAAAGAAAGCTCATCATGCAAATGTAGATGAAGGTGAAGGCGATGAATCACCAGATTTTGGTTTCATGGCTTCCAGTGGTAATTCTGTGGTAGATTGAGCTTGGTACTTTGATTCAGGGGCATCTCGCCATTATACATGCCATAAGGACTGGTATGTGGATTTTGTTGAAGATAACAATAGTAATGAATCTTATCTTTGGGAGATGGTACAACATATTTTGTGAAAGGATTTGGTAATGTTCATATAAGTTTTAATGGTATAGTAAATTATACATTCAAGAATGTTAGGTATGTACCAGATATGAACAAAAATCTTCTTTCAATCAGTGAGATCACCTCAAAATCTAATTTTGTTGTAAATTTTCAAGAACAACAATGTTTAGTCACCACTAAAGATAAAAAGATTATTGTTGTTGGGATCGGTGAGAAAGGCTTGTATAAGCTTGCAGATCCAATCAAAGCAAACGAAAGTGCACTTGCAGCAGTTGATAGCACAAGTTCACTATGGCATGAAAGGTATGGGCATTTGAATTTTCAGTATTTTACTACATTGAGTAAGACTAAAATGGTTAAGGGGATTCCTTTTATTCGGCATAGTCATCATGTATGTACTGGATGTCAGTTGGGGAAGCAAGTTAGACATTCATTTGATGTTGCTAAAGCTTCGAGAGCAAATGGAGTATTGGATTTGGTACATGCAGATTTGCATGGTCCAATGCAGACACCTACCCCTTCTGGTGCCCATTATTTCTTGTTACTGGTTGATGATTTCTCTAGGAAAAAGTGGGTATACTTTTTAGTAAGGAAATCTGATTGTTATTCTAACTTTCTTACTTGGAAAGCTATGGTTGAAAAATAGGCAGGATGGCCAGTGAAATCTCTTAGAATGGATAATGGGGGTGAGTTCATCTCAAAATAGTTCAAGGAGTTTTGTGCCACTGAAGGCATACACAGACAATACACTACACCTTACACTCCACAACAAAATGGAGTTGTGGAAAGGCGTAATAGGACGGTGATGGACATGGCTCGTTGTATGGTCCAAAGCAAAAATGTCCCATACAGGTATTGGGCAGAGGCAGTGAATACAGCAGTATACATCCTCAACAGAAGTCTTACAAAAGCTTTGGAGAATTTGACTCCAGAGGAGGCTTGGTCAGGTCAAACTCTAGATGTAAGTGATTTTAGAATTTTTGGTTGTGTAGCTTTTGCAGTTATTCCTAGTCAAAAGAGAAAAAAATTGGATGCAAAAAGCAAAACATACATGTTTGTTGGATACAGTGATCAGTTAAAGGCCTACAGATTACTTGATGTTTCTACTAACAAATTTGTGGTAAATAGAGATGTCATAGTAAATGAACAAATGCCATACTTCACAACAACTGGTCAAGTTTCAGATATTGAGTCATTGTTATCTAATGATTCCATTATTAGTTATAATGTGAAAAATGAGTAGGATTCTTGTTCATCAGTGGAATCACATTCTAGGGAGGGAATTGATACAGGTCACTATGAGGTTCCAGTAGAACAACCAAAGAAGCCAAAGTGGTATACTGTCACAATTGAAGCACTAAAAGAAGGAGACTTGCCACAAGGCGTGGAAAGTAGAAGACTGAGATCAGGAAAGCAGTTTGGTAATAGAGGTGAGCATGTTAATCTTGCTCTAACAACTGATGTTTCACAAGTATTTGAGCCTAATTATTTTTCAGAGGCCAAAGGGAAGTCTAAGTGTGAATCAGCTATGAAATTGGAATATGATTCCTTGATGAAAAATAATACTTGGAAGTTGATGGAACTATCACCAGGGAAGAAATCCATTGGTTGTAAGTGGATTTATAAGGTAAAATACAAAGCAGATGGTTCCTTGGACAAACACAAATCCAGACTTGTTGTAAAAGGTTATGCACAAAAGGAAGGGGTTGATTATGAGTAGACTTTTGCTCCAACCACCAAGATGGTAAGTTTTCATTTGATTATTGCTATTGCTGCTCAGTTTGGATGGCAGGTGCACCAAATGGTTGTAAAGAGTGCTTTCTTGAATGGAGATCTGGAGGAAGAAGTCTACATGGTTTAGCCACAGGGTTTTCAGGTTCCTGGTAAGGAACATCTTGTTTGCAGGTTGATCAAGTCATTGTATGGACTTAAGCAGGCTCCTCGAGCTTCGTATACAAAAATAGACTCATATCTTAGGGAGTCAGGTTTCAAAAGGTGTAACTCGGAACCAACTCTCTATGTAAAGGTGTTTGGTGATGATATCTTGATTCTCATTATATATGTTGATGGTATAGCCATCACTAGGAGTAGTACTAGTCTCATTTAACAAATGAAAGCTGATGTTTGTTGTACTTTTGACATGACATACTTAGGACTACTGAAATACTGTTTAGGTGTTGAGTTTTGGCAAAGTGGTAATAATATATTTGTGTCACAAAATAAGTATGCCAGTTCATTGCTAGAAAGGTTCAAAATGATGGATTGTAATCCAACTCACACACCTATGGAAACAGGAGCTAAAATTTCAACAAACACTGATTCACCTCCGATCAATGAAATAATGTGTCGGCAGCTAGTGGGTAGTCTCATTTACCTCACTACCACTAGACCAGATATTTGTTTTGCAGTGAGTTTTCTATCTTGCTTCATGTCTAAACCACAGGAAGTCCATTGGTTAGCTGCAAAGTGAGTATTAAGATATGTCAAAGGTATTCTTGACTTTGGCATACTGTATAAGAAGTCTGTAGATTTTGAACTTTCAGGATATTCTGATTCTGATTGGGCAGGTTCAGTTGATTCAAGAAAATCTACACCAGGGTATGTTTTCACTTTTGGTTCAGGAGTTTTCTCATGGCAGAGCAAACTAAAAACTACAGTAGCATTATCTTCAACAGAAGCAGAGTATAAATCTATGGTTAGTGCAGGTTGTGAAACCATGTGGATAAAGAAAATTTTGGAGGATCTTCAGTTTGAGTCATCAAAGCCTACTCCAATTTTTTGTGACAACCAAAGTGTTTTGAAGATGGTGAAGAATCCAATATTTCATGCCAGGACCAAACACATTGAGGTTCACCATCATTACATCCGATAGTTGGTTACAAATGAAGACATCAGTCTCTTCTACTGCCCCACTACAGAGTAGCCAGCTGATATAATGACCAAACCACTTGGTACAGACAAGTTCATAAAATTTAGAGATAAACTTGGTCTTGTTTCTGGTTTAGTCATTAAGGGAGGGTGTTAGCATATTATTGTATTTACCTTAGGTTATTTACTAAGGTAATTTATGTTGGTTAGTTTCCTTAACCACTTTGGTTAAGAGGTTAGTTGTTTATTCGGCTTTTGTTATTTCATGCAAGCTAACATAGGTTAGTTTTATTATACCTGTCTCATGCTTCACAGGTAATTCATTTTTTTGCCTATTTAATAGGCCTTCATGCTTGGTTGAATGTGGAATGTGTGCTCTACTATTATCAATCTCGTTTTCTCTCTGTATTTTGTTTAATCTAATAGGTTGTGTGGAAATCAAATTCAAGCCCTAGAAAATAGTCATTGGAATTCTCTATCCTTCATTCCCTTACAATTATAAAAGTCTACAAGTCATTTGTGGTGATGAGAAGGGATAATTATGTATCCTTCCTTCTCTTATAATTTCATGTTTGAGCAAGTGTTTCTAGTCAATAGTTCATATAGAGTGTAGTCTAGTGTGCAAAGATTTTTCAAGTGTATAATTGTCTTTAGAGTGTGTAATCTTCCCTCTGGTTCATTTACCTTATGTTGCTACTCACATCTGACCTCTATATTAAAATACTCACATTATAACCCATTAAAGCTTAGAGACTAGTATGTATGTTTTGTTTCATCATGGTATAAATATGATGGTCATGTGGAAGACATTCTTAGTACATCACCTTCTTTAGATTATTTTTAATTTATTCATTTATCTAACTCTTTTCCCCATAAGTAAGCAATATTTTAAGTGATAAATAATACACTATATTTATAGATATAGCCCTTAAATATAGAGGCTCATTCCTAATATAAGTACAACCACATACCTGGAAATGTTCCCATGTTGCCCAAATCTAGAAGAGGCTTGAACAACCTCTCCTAGGGTGAAAGATTTGGTGAGAATAGTACCCATCTTCTCATATATACAACCAAGATGTGGTGGGAAGATGAGAAGCAAAAAATCCACTTGACACCAACTTCCCTCACTTGGGAATTATTTTAAGATCACTTTAGATCATGCTACATGTCCCATAGATATATTTCAAAGAAGGTAGATGAATTTAATTACATTTGGTATGGAAGTGGAACTATGTCAAAATATGAGTGTCATTATTTGGATTTGATTATATATGTGCAAGGTTACATGGATGAGATAATCCAAGTGAGTAGGGTCATTAGAGGCTTAAATTTGTAGTTAGATAGCATAGTGATCATTTTAACTTAGGTAAACTTATCAATAGTTGTTGAACAGGCCTACTTGGCTGAGGGGTATTATGGAAAGACTTAGGATGCTTGAGATAAATTTTGTGGTAACCTGCATGTCACAATATGACTCGAGGTTTCAAGGTGCATAACTTACATCTAAGGGAGGGTGGAAATCAACTCAATCCAACTTTAGGCCCCCTCAGTGATAACATTTTAAAGGTCACCATTTTGTCTATAGCCAAAATAAGAACTATTTGGAAAAATAAAATTAAATATAAGGTGATGTTAAACCTTAGGATCATTAATAGACTAGGAATACACAAGATTAGTAGCCCAAGTAGGCAAGACTATCAGGTTTAAATCCTTATTTGGGACCTAAAATAATAGAGACCCTCTTAGGATAAGACTAGTGGAAAGGTATTTGTTTCGCATGTGGATCTCTTAATCATTATATATGAGATTGTCCTTTTAGACTATCAACTGTCGGTACGTAGAAGACCCTAGTATTAGAGTAGGAAATGGGAAATGTAGGATGAGGACATATAATTTATGAAACTATGGATGATGACCAAGATAAGCACTAAGAAATGGTCATAGAGACCAAGGGTATGATAGAAGGATTTTTAATTTTAGTTTTATTTGATTCAATAGTTCCATAGTCCTTTATTTATCCTTTTATCATGGACCATTATGATTTTGTGGTTGTTAGGTAGTTATAAAATTGGGAGTTAAGTTGGCTTTTAGAGATAAGATGTCCATTAATTTTTTGGTGAGTAGTTATGTATTAGACCTTGGTGTCTTCTCCACTATAGTGGAGTTGGACATTATTCCCTTATGTAACTATGATATTATCTTGGGTATGGATTAGATTTCATCTCATAATTCCAAGTTATATTATCATGACAAAGTTATCAAGTGTGAATACGACCTTGAGATGATTATGGTTGTATCTAGAGTTAAGTGACCTAATTTCCTTCACATAATCACTATAATGAAACTCAAGAAGAGTGTCAAGAAATTTTGTCAATTATCTATTATCATGGTAAGTGATAGGTGAGATGAGTTAGAGAAGGATTCTTTGGATGACAATCCTATTATTTTGGTATTTCTTGATGTATTTCTAGATGGATTGTTGGGTATGCCTCCTTTATGGGATATAAATTTTGAGATTAACTTAATACCTAAGTCTGAGCCCATATCAAAATCACCTTATAGAATGACCACCCTGAAGTTATGTGAACTCAATTTTCATCTTGAGAAAATCTTAGAGAAAGTGTTGATTCATCCTATTGTGTCACCATAGAGAGCACTAGTCATCTTTTTGTAAAATAAGATGGATCCCTTCAGTTTTTTGTTGATTATCGCCAACTGAATAAGGTAGTAGTTAAGATTCATTATCCTTTACCTAGAACTAATGATTTATTTGATTGAATGTGGGGATCCAAAGTGTTTTACAAGATTGATTTAAAATATGGATACCATCAACTATGTATCACATATCTTTATATTTATAAGACTACATTTTAAAAATGATATGGGCATTATGAATTTATAGTTGTACTATTTGGGTTGATTAGTGATCTAATAGTATTCATGATTTTGATGAATAGAGTGTTTCACTCCATTTTGGATCACTTTTTTGGTGTTTATTTATGAAAATCTAATCTACTTATATAATGAATAGGAACATGAGGACCATTTAAGGTAGGTCTTGTAGGTTTTAAGAGAAAACTGATTATTTTATAACATGGAGAAGTGCACATTTGAGTAGTCTGAGGTTTCAATATCTTGGGCAAATAATTTTAGGAGGATGAATATTTATGGGACCTACCAATATTTGGACCATTATGAAATTCAAATAACCCTCTAACATTGTATAAGATCATAACTTCATGGGATTAGAAGTATATTATAAACATATTGTTGAGAATCTCTCACATTGCAAATCCCATCACTTCACTTCATAAAAAGAGGAAGACTTTTGTTTAGATAGCATGGTGTGAGGAATATTTTTAGATACTTAAAGAGTGACTCACTAGTGTACTAATTTTGGTTGTACGTAATCCTATGGGAGAAATCCTTGTTTCTATTAATGCATCAAAGGAAGGATTATGAGTTATACTCATGTAGGAATGTAATGCTATTACATTCAAATCTCATAAACTCAAGGATTATGAGATGAGATACCCCATGCATGATATGAAATTTTCATCCATCATTCATGATTTCTTGGTATGGTAACACTTCATGCTTGGTCATCATTTTTTTAAAAATATAGATCATTTGATTTTGTAACATATATTTAATCAACCTAACCTCAATGCACATCAAAGGCATTGGATGGAGTTGTTATACCAATATAAATATGAAATTTTGTATATCAAATGAAATTAAAATGTAGTTACTAATTCCTTAAGCAAGATGTGCCATGAGTTGGCATCATTCAGTTTATGAACTAACCTGTGAAGATTTTAAAGTAGCTTTCTAAGGATAACCTATATAAATAAGTAAGATAGATATTGGATTTTGTTATTAAGATAAAGGGCAAATCTGAAGGATAATGCCTTGATCTTGATGGTTTAATTCACCATAACAGGTGTATCTAGGTTTCCTTAGTTAGTGGCTTGCATGAGCTAATTCTATGTGAGTCTCACAGAGCTCCTTACCAAGTGCACCCTAGAGTTAAGAAAATTCATGATAATTTAAGGTAATTATATCATTAGGATGATTTTAGATGTGATATTATTTTTTTGTTATCTCATTATCTAGAGTGATAAAGGACAAAGGCTGTGCATCATCATCCATCATGATTGTTATATCCTCATGAGATTTTGGAATGGAATTGGGACACTATTTCCATGGATTTTATTATAGTATTTCCTACCTCAACTTATAATCATGATGTGATCATGGTCATAGTGGATAAGTTGACGAAAGTATCTTAATATTCTCCAACAAAAACTACTTATAATGCTAATTCAGTGGAAAAAGTTTTTTTGGATGATTTGGTTAGATTGTATAGGATTCCCCATAAGATTATTTTGGATCGAGATCTAGTATATACTTCTCACTTATAGAAATATTTATATATGGAATTGGGAACTCAAATCAATTTTAGTACTTCCTACCATCCCAAGACTACTGGACATAGTGAAAGATTCAATCAAGTCCTCGTAGACATGTTACACATCTATGTTATGGATTAACAATCTCATTAGGAAGATTATTCATATCTTATGGAATTTACTTAAAATAATAGCTATCATATTTTAATTAATATGGCACCTTTATATGATTTGTATTGTCATGCCTATATAACTCACTAAGTTAGGATTAGCCCTAACATTTTAGAAGACATGAAGAAATAAGTAATTCAGATACAACAACACTTGGAGATTACCAAGAATCCATAGAAGAAGTATGATGATGAATAAAAAATTGATCAAAATTTTAATTTTGGTGATAAATTTTTATTGAGGATGACACCTAAAAAGATCCCCATAACAATTTTTATTGATAAATACATTGTGAACATGAGATAGGTTAGGTGGCAATGACAGTCTATAAGCTACTAGACCAAAGATCTCAAATACCTCAAATGGTATAATAAAATGATGTGCCAAATTTAATAGGTCTTTCTCATCAATCCCAAATTAATATGTTGGGAATGATGAGAAATTTTTTAAATTTGGCACATCATTTTATTAGACCATTTGAGGTATTTGAGATCTTTGGTTTAGTAGCTTATAAACTGTCCTTGTCACCTAACCTATCTCATGTTCACAATGTATTTCATGTCTCTATTTTACATTAGTATGTTTCTAACATTTCTCATGTATTGGATTATATTGTCTTATAGGTCAAGACCAATATTGTTATGACTTTAGATCCCATTAAGATTTTAGCATATAAGGCATTGGCACTTTGAAGAAGATACCTATATCAAGTCAAGGTCTAATGGGACAAATATGATGAATTAATATCTACTAGGGAAGAATATTCACCTTTGAGTGTATGATATCCTCACCTCTCTCAATGACTTCTAGGTGGAAATATGCATAGTGGATGGGGATGAAAGGTCCAATTTTGTATAATGCTTATCTTTGACAAATATGACTATGAAATTATGACTTATATGTTTTAATTATTTAATTTTGTTATTAAGTCACATTCCACTGAGGCATACAAGGACTTATTAAGGTTTTTCATGTGTTGGGAATGATGATAAAGACCTATTATCAATCATGTTTTGGATTTATTAATTATGAAAGTACTATTTATAAAATATGATTATGTTTATGAGATATATTGACATAAATCATGTTAAACCATTTATTCTAAGATTATGAAATGAAAACCACTTATGTATTAAATTATATGAAATTATCTACATGTATGTTGATATTTCATGAATTATTGGCTATGGTTAATTTATGGAAATTGCCTTGTTTGATTAAATTATATATTGTTATCTATTAGGTTAGAGGAATTTGATGTGTGCATTGAGTATGGATAAAAAAGAAAAGGGATAATGAAGGAAAGAGATTATGCTACATATGATTATATCACTGATAATTTTAAAACATTTTTAAACCTATGCTAATAATTTGGTTACCTATTTAGCCAACCTTTAAGCCTCATGGGTGAAACTTATTATCACATTACATAAAGATCTTGTAACCAACATATAGAATGTCTAGTGTCTGATTTGAGGATTTTCTATGAATTACCGTATTATTAAGGTCAATTGAGAAATGAGGTAATAAATTATGTGAAGTAACCACAAAAATATGCAAGATCCACCATGTACCTTAATTGAGCATGGGAAATAACATCTCTTAATGAGGCATGCCTAGGCAAATGGAGGTGGTTGTATTATTTTGGGACATATTTAAATTTAATTAAAGTTCCCTTAGTTTACAAATGTTTAAAATTCAAAAATAAGTTAGACTTAGCATAGGATAAGGAGAAGAAACATATATGAATAGTTGGCTAGGAGAGTTCAGTCTAGATAACTGGAGAATAGTGCCTAGGGAGTCTAAAGGTCAATAGGTGGGTTTTCTAATAACTTATCATTTTTTTATTTATTTGGAATGAAATGATTAAATTTTTTGTTTGTTCCTCTTTGTTTTATGGGAATAAGACCACTTGGTTTATTTTTCCTATTTTATTATTTGCCCATGATTGGGCATTAAATTACATGTAGTGATTTCTCATTTGAGGGCCTTGGAGATATAGTTCCTCCTTAGTTGAATAAAATTATTTATAATTTTTTTATGAATACATTTATGATATTGTGATACTATGTGATGGTGGTCTGTGAGCACCATCTTCATGTCAGTAGTATATCAAAGTCCTCTTGTGTTGGGCATGGTGAAAGGTTGTTTGATCCTCCCATGAATATTCTAATAGTAATGTGGAAAGTCCTCTTATGATAGGCATGATGTAAGGTTATTTGAACCTTAATTTGATGTCATAGTGGCATTAGTTTAAGTCCTCTCATGTAGGGCATGGTGGTAGGTTATTCAACTCTCCCATGACTATTGGTAAGAAGCAATAGAGTGATACATATTCTTGTTACTCTAATATTTTGGTGGGCCTTGCTATGCTATGAAATATTTCCTACTAGTTTTATATTTTTTAATTCTTAGCTTCACTTGTGTGACCATTTTAATATTTGTTTACTTGTATTTGGGATTGGAAGTCTCCATGGGTAAAACTAGTAATTTGGACTATAGGGTGTGCATAGTCTTTCCTTGTGCTAAGATACCCTTGCCTTTACCTTTTGATATAAACATGTTTGTATTTGGGAGTCTTGATATCAAGTGTGTGTAAATAAATAACTTGATGATGAAAAAAGTTTGGTTAGTGAGCCTTCCTTCTTATGGCTAGCATATGTTTGGGAGTGGATGAGGAGCACCATTGGAGGTTTAATGATCCTCCGTTATTTATTCAAGCCTTGAGATGTTACCTTTGGTTTGTATTGAAATGACGAGTTCTTTATTGTCATTAACACTTTAAAAACTAGCCTACGTTCAATATTCTTGAAAAGGATAGAGTTTGGATGATATTCCAACTATGGAATAAGACATTTAATTATATTTATTGAATCCTTAATGCCAATCTAAGATTTAATTATTCATGAATTCTTGATTTATAGGATCTTAATAAGATTCATGTATGTATCAAATTATATAGCCTTTGAGGCACTTCTAAGTATATAAATAGACTAATTTACTTCTATCCTTGACATGAGTAACTGGTCAATTAAACATTATGCATCTCTATTTATATTAATAAGAATAACTAATGGAATTAAACCCTTAAAAATAAGTGTAACTTAAATAACTATGAGATTTTTATTTGGAATAATAATTAAACATGTTGAAATGAATTAAATATGGATGGTTTATGATATTATTATGCCCATCATGAATAAAGACTCATATTGTATATTTGTTTAAGATTTCTTGTCAAATGAGTTATGTCTAGTTATGAAATTTTGTATTATATCCCTTGGAAAGGATTTGTTATTTAAAATAAAACTTCTCTAGGATTTTACAGTTGATTTGTTGCCTACTTTATGCCTTCCCAATAACTAGGGAATTTATAAAAATGATCAAGTCTCATTAAGCTTAGATCTTTAAGCAAAGCTTATGGATCTTTCTAAACTTCATAACAACAATTTAGGCATGTATATTTTACCTTTCTATATTTTCTAATTTTTTATTCATCTTTGTGTTCTACTTTAGATCGTGCCTTAGCGAATTACCGAGCTCTTGATAGGTTTTACCTTAGTCATTTTTACTTGGCTTTCCTTAGCCACTTTTGCTTGAGTTTTTTTAGATTTTGGCATAGCTAAATTTGAATATTTTTGAAATTTTTATGGATGATGCCACATGGCATCTTCCTAATAACCTAAAAGATTAGACATAAGGCTAATTATCTAATGCCTTAGAGTTCCATGGAACTGCTAAGTTCTAGCATCTAGGAGTGCAAAAGCTAAGAGGGACTAAGTCATTGGGGTGACTATCCCAATTCCTCTATATTTCATGCATCCAAGTAGGTCAATGACCTAAATTATTATGCCTTTGATTTAGGGCACTTTATTTTGATTTTACCTTAGTTTATTTTTATGACTTTGGCAAATGGTTTGGAGGAGGACACATGTCACCATCCCACTAACATGGGAGTAAAACCAACATGGTCAGATGTAAAGTTGGTGTACCAAGCTAGTGGGCTAGCCACATGTTGTCAAATGGCATCATCCTGATGACCCATAATCATAGAGAGGATTGTACAAAGTGTGTAACCTTCAACCTAGTGGGTGAATGGGATGCTACCATGTGGTACCATCCTAACAAACCATAATTATAGATTTTTCCATATAGAAAGCTCACTAATAGGCCATAAGGAAATTAGGATATTTCCATGTGGTACTATCCAAGGCCCATAATTTTATAAGTGACCATACATGGATTTTTCCTCTAGGACAATAGACTAGTAGGATGTTTCCACATGGCATCATCTAGATGATCTATAGTCTTAGGGTTGTAACTGAATCATGAAATCTTTTTAGTGCCATGGATAAGTGGTAGGATTCCATGTGGTGAAAACATTCCATGTGAGTTTAAGGAATAATTTATATGGCCTTAGAGGCCACTAAAGTATCCATGTGGATGTAAGTTATGTCATCTTTAAACTAGGTTTAAATTTATAGTCATCTCAACATTATAAGCATATAAATATTCAACATGATATCTTGGAGAATTATGAGTGTTGTCCAAATCAATCAAGCTTTGGCCTTCATATTTAGGGCATGATCCAATTATAGAAAGGTGTTAGTGGTAGGGTTTTCTTGAGTATTATGATTAACATGAATTATTTTATTTACTTGTGTGTTTTGTATTTGTTAATTTATGTTTTGATTGTGTCGTGCATACTTTTAGAAGAAAAACATTGCCCTGTAACCTTTGTGGACCAAAAATATTTCAAATAAAAAAATGTTTTATTGAGTCATCATGTTAAATAAATATGTGTACCCTTTATCAATGACAAAAATAAAATGACAAACTAATTTGAGGAATTATAAAAATATTTTATTTTTTACAAGTGCTTAATTAAAAAATAAATAGAAAAAATATTTAAAGGAAAATAATGAAAAAATACCGTAATATTCTTCATCATGTCCTTCACATATCAATGGTAAATTTTGAAAAACATCATTCAATTTATTTTAAAATGGCTTACTATACATGTCTTAACTCTTTCTAAATTTATACAAAAATAAGGAATGATATATTGAAGTTGGAAATATTAATCTATCAAATTTAATTTAATTGACAAATACATTTAATGATCATAAATTATATTTAAAATTTCAGAACTTCTCCCTTTACTTTATGGTGCAATTCCTCATGAAATCCCTTAAAAAAATCAATTGAATTTTAAATATGTTTAATTTTTTGAAATTCCATTACCACTTAAACCCTACTTTTATCCCCATATTACCATACACTCATACTTTTGCATACACATAACTTTATGAATTTTTCTTATGAATAACACATATACCTTCATTTTTTAGGAATCACATTAGCCAAATGCTAAAGGGTAAATATCAAGAGGAGAACACTTTAGAATAATATAAATAAGTTGATACTTTATAATGAGAAGTTTAATGAGGGGATGAAGCTTTTTTATAAAATTGTAATTTATGGATTTTGTTTTATTTTTTAATTTTTTTTATCATGGTTATTTTTAAACCACCCAGTGTTGGCATCTCACTAATTGATTAATTTTTATGGTGAATGGCCTTGGATCATTTAATCTAACATAATTAATGTTACCAAATAAAAACTATTAAAACTACTACAACTTATATTATTACACTCCAATAAAAATATTCATATAAGTACCTCTTTTAAATGATAAATCCAATTGATATTATATATATATATATATATATATATATATATATATATATATATATATATATTTAAAATATCTTCCACTTGAATGGTCTTTGAACCAAATTATCCTGTAGACACCCTATCACTATTAACTTATGACATGATCAATTATTTCCATAGAAGACATTTTAATTTTCAAAAAAATATTTCTTGTTAATGTTTATGCATGAGAAAAAATATCACTGTTAAATTATGACATCATCAATTCTTTCCAAGGAAGATAATTTATTTTTTGAAAACAACATATCTTGTTAATGTTTATGCACTTGAAAAAATATTACGTCTTGATTAGGAAAATTTTAATGATTTACATTATTACATTAGGATATGGATAAATTTCATCTTAAATATTTCTTAATGTTACTCCTAATCAATCTTCTAATATAAAAAATTGGGTAAGCAAAATATTAATAAGCATAAACTTAGAACTTGCTTTGAAAACAACTTTCTCTTACTTATTTTTATTGAATGACTAAATTATTACATAAGATTATTTAAATAAATATCAACTTGAAATTGAAGTTGATATGCATTATTAAAAAATCTAAATAATTAAAAAACTATATAAAGTTAAATAGCCCTGCTATAAATAAACAATTACTTATTACAACTTTGGCATGCAATCTTGGATAGGACTAAAATTTTAAACATATCCTATAAATATTAATTACATGATGTTGGTTGAGTTTCAACTCAATTTCATGTTCAATCAAAAACTTATCTAATTTATTTTATTTTAAGCATGATTAAAAATAAAAGAATGTAATTTTAGACCTCTAGATGATCTCATATGGATCTCCAAACATCTTTGAATAGTCCCTAAATGGTGTAGCCATTTATGTATGAATGTATCTTTAATTTATATTTTTTTGGCATAAATGAAAGATCAATCAGGTTAATCAGTCAAAAGTTATGGCCTTCATAATTTTGTTCTCTGCATTATTCTTCTCTAGTTAAAAATAACTTAGCTCCCGTAACTAACCCTGATTATATTTATGCCATTTATTCTTGTCAATTTTATTCAAATCCCATTATGAAGTAATTTTTTTGTCTTCCTATTAAATTCCTTCCCATTATATATAATAAATGTTATAACTTCTTTGTCTTGTGTTCATTGTCTTCTTATCCATAACCTATGTTATCTTTTCTTTCTTCCTCTTCTTTGAAACATGTTTCCAATCCAATTATTCATATTATTCCCACTAACCATATTCTCCATGAAAATAATATAAATATGAAATATTAAATACTGTATCAATATCAAAATTATGTGTTAAACTCACCCGATAAGCATTATCATTGATTTTTTTCACAATTTTACATGAACTAATATTCTTATACTTCAAATTATTATGTGTACTTGTTGGAAATATTTATTTTCTCAAGTAAACCATCAATAAATATCCTTATTAAAATACCTTTGACCTTATTCGTACATCTACTAGTACTTTATAATTTTCATTACTTTTCTATATATTTCTCCTAACTTATTATTCAAAATATTGTATATGTTATGCAAATGCTTCTGCATAATAACTAACTCATTTTTAAATTCATAACAATACCAAAATACAACACCCATAGGATTTCTACCATAAAAAATATAAAATGTTTCTTTTCCCCTTGATATATTCCCTAAACTATTATATGCAGACTCAACTTTTAGAAAATCCAAGTCCCATTGCTTGGGATTTTTTCCAATAATACATATCAATAAATTTCCCAAGCTCTTATTTACAACTTCTATCTATCCATTTATTTATGGGTGGTATGCTTTACTAAATTTTATAATAGTTCCCAAATTATTCCATAAAGTCCTCAAAAATACTTATAAATTGTGTCCCAATATGATTTAATGGTTTTTGGAATACTATGTAATCTCACCACATCCTTGAAAAAGAGTTTTGTAACTCTAGTGGCATCATTGGTTTTATTACATGCAATAAATGAACCATCTTATAAAAACTATCTAAAATAAAAAGAATTGAATCATCACCTTTGTGTGTGTTTGTTAATCCCAATACAAAATCCATACTCAAATATGTCCATGGTGCTCTTGGAAATGTTAATGTCATGTACAACACTATATTATATGCATGGACTTGATCTACTTGACATATTATACATCTTGAAACACACCTTGCCACATCTCTATTCATTTTTGGCAAAAAATACTTCTCATATAGTAAATCTATTATCTTATCCCTACCAAAATGTCCATCCAAACCACAATAATGTAGTTATCTTATAATAATGTCTCTTAGAGACCGAACTGGAATACATAGTTTTTTTTCCTTTAAGATATAACCATCTTGTATAAGATATTCATCATGAATAGTACTACCTCACCTACTAATGGTTTTCTTCACTGCTCAACTATCTTTCCAAAATTTAGCTAAATATCATATAATTCCTTAACAACTTCATATACAACTACTTCACTCTCCATAGTAATTACTGACACCACTCTACTACTCAAAGAATTAAGTACCTAGTTTTGATTTCCTAATTTATATTTGAAAACAAAAACATATCCTTATAATAAATACACCCACTTTGCATGCCTAATATTTAATTTCTTTTAAATGTTCACATACTTCAAAGCCTCATTATTTTTAAATAGGATAAACTCGTTAGACACTTGGTAATGCTTACAATGTCTTATTGATTGTACAATGAAATAAAAATCAACATTATATGTAGAATACTTCTTTCTTACCTCAGTCAATTTTTCATTGAAATATGTTATTGGTCTTCCCTATTACCTCAACATAACACCAATCCCAACATGTGAAGAATCACAATCCACTTCAAACACTTTTTTAAAAATATAATAATGCTAAAATAGGATTTTAAATAATCTTATTCAACAATTGAAAGATTTCTATTGTTTTTCTTGTCCACACAAATTCATTTTCTCTCATACAATATGTTATTGGTGAAACAAGTCTATTAAAATTCTTAATGAAATTTATATTAAAATTTTTATAAATCATGGAATCTTATTACCTCTGTGATGCTATTTGGAATAATCCAATCAAAAATTTACTTTACATTTTCTTCATCCAGTCTTACACCATCTACCAAAACTAAAAACCCTAAAATACCAAATTATTCTACATAAATCTACACTTCTTTAGATTTGAATAAATCTTCATGCTTATTAACAATTATAATACCATCCTTAAATTCCTTAATTTTTATTATTTACTCTTACTGACTATAAAAATATCATGTAAATAAACCACCACAAACTTACCAATGTAATCATGTAGCACTATGTTCATCAACCTCATAAACATGTTGGGTGCATTGGAAAATCTGAATGGCATCACTATCCAATAATATATTCCATACCTAGGCTTGAATGTTTTTCTCCAATCATCTCCTTCATTAATCTAAATATTATAATAACCACTCATTATATAAATATTAGTAAAGCATTTTGCTCATACAATTACATCCATCATATAATCTAAATGAGGTATATGAAATCTGTATTTGATGATAATTTTATTCATTGATCTACTATACACACACATCTGCTAACCTCCATATTTAATTTGAGTTAAAATTTATATTATTGCGCATGGACTCATACTCTCCCTTACTACAACCATCCTCACCAATTCAATATCATGTATATTCAATTCTACATATTTGATTAGACCCATCTTATATGCTGCTTAATTGGGTAGATTTGATCCTTGATTTAAATAAATATGATGTTGAATATTTATCTTTGGTAGTAAACCATCCGGTAACTCATCAAGTATAACATAAGCATATTATTTGAAACTTATACTTATTTTTTTGGTATTTTTACCACTTCTATGTTTTCTTTCTTTACTATTAATGCATAAAAACAACCTATTATCTTCATGTATTTGATAAATTATTTTATGGAAATCATGTTTTCATCCTAACCCTATTATTTAACAGGTAATAAAACTACCTTTGTAGTACCTTTCCATAAATTATATGTATTATTTTTTCCATCATGAATTGATTTTCTATCATATTTCCATGGCCTTCCTAATAACCCATGGCATGCATCCATTAGAATTAAATCGCACCATATTTAATATTTCTAAGTATTTCATATATAAAAATTGAATAAACACCTTTTATATATTGTAAATTCATTCCTTTACTTAAACCATAAAATGTGATAGGCATAAGGATGTTTTTCACATTACAAACTAAGTTTCTCAATCATGTCCATAAAAACCATATTTTCACAACTACCACCATCTATAATTACTTTGCATATCTTACCTATTCAAGTACACCTTATTTGAAAAATATTTTTTCTCAACCATGCATCACCACCTTCCTTATTTTGAACTTGATCTTTTCCTTGGAGAAATTAATGCTATTCTCATCATGAGATTTTCTCTGATATCTATTGCTAAAACTTTTGTATATTATTATTATTATTATTATTATTATTATTATTATTATTATTATTATTATTATTATTATTATTATTATATCTTAACCTCAACTAAATTCACTCTGGGGTGGTACTCTTTCCTCCTTTATTGTTTATGATAGTATGTACACTAAAAATATATGTTTCTTTCTTCTACACATTTGTAACAAACATAAGACCTACATTGAATTGGAAGCCATCCTCTAACACCACCATAGTCTCATCCTCTCTAAAATACTCTTACTCTTTGTTGGTATTGAAACCCTTGTCTATTATATTATTTATTTTCTACATCATGTTATAATTACCATTTAATGGGATTAAACCTACATCTCATGGTATTGAAACAACATCTTCCCCTTTCTATAGGGGATTGTCCTCTTCTTAGCCTAGTTGATGTTCTAAAAGTCTATCAATTTTTTTTATTTTGGATTCAAAACTAATTTATAATCCTCCTCTATTAAATTTATTATATTCATTCTCAATTAATTTTGAATAGAAAATTTCACCCAAATTTACATACCTTTCAATCGTATTCGATTTTTTTCATCATGCTCCACTAATATGGAAAGATTGTAAAATTTATTTGTATACTCTTGTATACTATGATCCTTTTTCCTTAAATTATATAATATTCTATATATAAATTTATGCATAATCCATATGAATGCATTTCTCCCTTACCTTTTTTTCCATCTTGTTCCACATGTTTGTCTTCTCTTTACGTTTTTTTTGTCTCTCTTTTTATAGGTGATCCCACTAAATAATTGCATGATACCTCGATTTCATTCATGCATATTTTAATTTTTTTAATCTTATTTCATATTTTTCCATTAAAAAAACTTCTTAATTTTATTCACACAATCTATCAACTCCTATGGTTTTAAACTTCTTTCATAATTTTGATCCTCAACCTTGATTCCTTGATTCATTCCATATAAAACCATGATATCACTTTTTTTGTTGTTGAACTTAATATTTATGATCTATTTATTATTATGTTTCATCTTCTTCTTACCCTTATCTTTGATTTATGATCAATATGGTTAATTGTTCCACTTGCATTTGCACCTCTTGCATAGTCATGTTTATTTGATAAATTATTACTCATCCTCTCACCATATTTAAACCTATTATTCAATAATATAATACTCTTAAAAAATATAATTTTAAAACTAAAAACAAATTCACAAATATTTTACCTCCAAGGTTTGAACTTGATAAGATACCAAATGATGAAAACGTAGACCAGCTGAAAAAAATATCAATAGAAATAAACATGGAATTTTATTGAAAAACACTATTCTATGTTTATTCAAATTGAATGAATACATTATTATATAAGATTATTTAAATAAATATAAAATTGAATTTGGAGTTTACATGCATAATTATAAATTCCACATAAATCAAAATCTACCTAAAGCTAATTAGACATGATATAAATAGATAATTGATTTATACAACACCTTTGCCATATATGATTGGATAGGCCTAAAAAATTAAACATATATATAAATATAAAAGGCATGATGTTGGGTTAGTTTAAACTCATGTTGTTGTTTGGTTACAAAGTTATTTGATTCTACTATTTTTAGCATGACTAAAAATATGAGAATGAAATTGTAGACATTTAGATGATCTTATATGGATATCCAAACATCTTAGAATAACACATTAATGGTGTATCCTTTAATTTATGAATTCATATTTCATTTATTTTTTTTTTTGACGTAAATGAGATATCAATTAGGTTTATGAGTCAAAAATTATGGCATCTTTAAATTTACTCTTTGCATCATCTTCAACTATTTGTTTTTGTGATAAGTTAAATTTATTCCCACTCCTTAGGGTTTTCAACATCTATGGATCTAATTATGGCCCCAATTTATTAGTTTTATGGTGATGGGTTTTTTAAAAAATACCTAATTGAACCTAGTTTATATGTGTTGAATTTAATATTGTTAAAAATATTGATGATAAAATTGGTGCCCTTCTTATGAAATGGTGTTTGGGAAAACATGAAGCTTGGTTCTTTTGTAAAAATATGTTGGGGTTTGGTGGACCCAATTATTCAAAATCATGTGTTAAATACATCACATTAGTTTACTTTTTATAATTTCCATACTAGTGTTGATTGGATCCTCAAATGGTCTGACTATTTCATGTTCTCTAAGTAGTACATGTTATCCTCTACTCTTTCTAATGGGAAAGTTGTAACTCTCCACCCAATTTTTTTATATTTCATCATAAACCCATCAATTTCAAAGGTAATAAATTATTTCTCATCACTTCCCACCACTAATAGGTACACCCCATCCATGTCATTACTAGGGTGTGGAACCTTGCACCATAACTACCATATACAAGCAGATAGATAGAATAATGGAATAAGGTGATCACTTACATTGCTACTTACCTTCATCACTATGGAAAATAACAACTCATAGTTTTGAAATTAGATGATGGTGATGTGATAAAATAATTATTAAGGACTTCTTATCCTATTAAACAAAACTCCTATGATCTACAGATGTACCCCATGGATTCATCTTTGATGCACAAGATAAATATGGTATAAAAGTGTGTGGCTAGAGGAGCTCAAATCCACACTCAAATTTACTAGTTAAAAGTGGGAAACCCAAAGTCTAAATATTTTTCTAATCTACTCAATAAAAATAGACAAGAGATCAAATTAAATCTATCAATCTTTCTTAGTAGTGTCTTACCAACCTTCCTAAAATTTTCTCAACCTTCATTTATCACTACAAGCTAGTTTTCTAGGCCCAAGAAGATACCATGTAAATTTCATACACTCTAAAATAATTCCTCAACATAGTCCCTCATAATAAAATATTTTTTTAATAAAAATATCTAAGATGCCCCTCTTAATGTGAAGGATCTCTTCAAAATAATGTAATCCATGGCCAATGACAAAGCCCTAGGTATTAATGGTCTCCCTTCTAAATTTTACAAGGCCATGTGACACTTTATAAAACTTGACCTTATACAATTATACAAGGAAGTTATAAAAAATAAGTCCATATGCACTCTTATCAATAAGGGCATCATTTTTATCATTTCAAAAGTCAAAGACCCATAGCTCATCCATAGTTCATGTTCTATCACTCTCCTTAATGTACCTAATAAAATATTTGCCAAGGACGTTAAGAACCATATTTTTTCATCTTACTGACCATCATTATACCAAAGCAAACTCAATTAATTAAGAATATATACATTCTTATAATCCCATTTATTTGATGAAGGGAAAGGGATGGGTGTGATCATCTTAGTAATGCACTATTTTCCTCAAACTAGACTTTGAGAAGATGTATGATATAATTGAAGGGATATTCATCCTAGCCATGCTCTAGGCCTTGGTATTTGGTATCTTTTTTTATATTAATTTCCTAGAAATTATTTTTAATAATAATTATCATGACTTAGTATAAATGGGATTAAGTTAAATATTTTTGGATTGTTTTGGTCCATTAAACAAGGTTTTCCTTTGGCACTCTCTATTTATGTTTTGTTTACTAAAGCTTTTGGTCATCTAATTCCTCATAGATAAAAGTGAAGATTCATCAAATTCATTTTTATTTATTATAACTCTTCTCATATCATAAATGGACACTTCATATATGATACTATTTTCACTCTTGAAAAGAAAGAATATTATATCAAATACGTGTTGAATTGTATTTATATTTTTTTTGCAAAGCCTTTGGCTCTAATCTGTAATGGGATAAAACCAAATGCTTCATAAAGAGCATGAAACCTAATCCTAGATGGATATAAAAATACAACTACAAGTGGATCCAAAAAGGGGAGAAATTTATATTGATTTTCATGTTATTTTCTTTAGATGGCTCTACCTCTAAGATGTGGCAATATGTCAATGATAGAGTGGAGAAAAGGGTGTAATATTGCATCATAAAACCTATATAATTAGATAAAAAATTTAATGTTTATTATAATATCCATACTACCATCCATGTATATTATTATTCACCTTATTCTCCCTTTAAATATTCATATGATAAGTTAACCAAAGTTATTAAGTAATTTATATAGGTCAATGGTAAGTAAACATGTGGCTACCATAGAGTTTCTTGGAATATTTGTTCTCTTCCTCGTGATAAATATGGTATAGACTTTATTTATGTAAATAGAAAAATCATTTATCTATATTATAAATAGGTGTTACAAGAAATTGAAGGAAATTAGGCCTTGAATATTATCTTATGCCACTACATTTCCTCTAGCTCGCTATATGGTAAAGTTATCTGGAAATGTATTACGTTTCAAAACATAATTTTTACGACTACTCCAATAAAAATTAAGGGATATTTCATGGATAAAACCTTTTATAAATATTTTGAAGTTTTTTCCATATATAAAATGGGTTGGTAAAGGTTTTTAAAAAAACTTGTCTTTTAATGAACACAACATATGGTAGTCTCCCATTATGATCAATTCCACTCTTCTCTTAGTAGAATTGGAGGGTATGAAAGGTTTGAGATTATTTAGAAAAGGTATCCATAAATTCAAGTATTTTATTTCCCACCATTATTGGACTCCTTGACTTCTGTTAAAAATTGTATAAAACTATTTAATGCATACTTACCTTCCATCCTTTGAATGTAATAGATGGTGTTTGATGACATGCTACATATAAATTGAAGAAATGTTATGTAATATAATATGATTGAAATGATCTAGATACATGAATAATAAGAAAATATCACATATATAGATAACACATATCACAAGGAATTAGGTGGGAAAACATCTAATGGAGGTTAAAAATCCATAATAGTTTATATTCAATAATAAAAAAAACTATTTCACCTAAATACAAATATATTATTCTTCTCACTTCTCAGATAATGTTTTAAATGTCATTAAAAATATTTTCCACATGAAAATATTAATTAACCAATTCAAATTATTTTAAAACAATATTAAAACCCTATTGATAGGGAAGTGTGAAAGGAGGTGACCATTGTAACCAACATGTCCAACCAACCTAGAAGTCATTTAAATTATTTGTAAGTGTTAAATACATGTTACTTTATTATTTATTTTAATGAGGTTTTCAAATCATGTTAATAAATAATATATTATTATTATTTTAATGAATTACCAAGGTAAGCTAAGGTTCCATTAACCCCACTTAAATATTAAATTATCTAACACTCCCCCTTAATACAAAGTGGGAATAAAAGTCATAGTCACCTTAAAATAGGAATGATATTATTTACAAATTTAAAGAATTTTAAAAACTTCATCATTTCAAGGTCAAATTTTGAAATAAAAGGAATTATAATCCTTAAACTATTCAAAAATAATTTTAGGCTAGCATGCTCATGAGACTACATCTCACAATTTCTCATGAATAATCGACTAAGTATATTTGGAGCCTTTTATAACATAGTAAATCTATTAAAAACTATGTTTGTAAGTATTGAGTTATAAAATTAAAACTTATACACAAAGTTTATTTAAATTACATAACTTTCACATAAAATCTATAATGCTTTATAATAAGAATAAGCATATATAAGAAAAAGAAAACATGGATGTTAGGAAGTGGCATTATCATGCACAGTCCCATTTAATGGCAACTCCAAGGGGATAAACACTGCATGAAATTGATATAACTTGGCAAAACCAAGTGGTTTTGTGAATATATATACCATGTTTTCATCTTTCAGATAAAATAGTAGATTAATATCACCATTGAGGACTTTCTCTTGAATAAAATGAACATGAACTTCAATATGTTTAGTTTGTTAGTGTTGCACTAGATTTTTTGTTAGAGATATAAAAATTTAATTATCACAATGATGGATGGTACTATGAGAAACATCCAAATGAAGTTCTCCTAAAAACCTTCAAAACCATGTGGCCTCTTTAGTAACTTCCATAAAACTTATGTATTCTACTTCAATAAAAGAGATAGAGAAATTAGGTTTCTTTTTACTTCTTCAAATGATAACACCTACACAAAATTTAAGCACATATCTAGAAGTAGATTTATGATCTATAATATCACCAACATGGTTAGAATCAAAATAACCATAAAATTTAGCATTATCAATGAAGAATAAAATAAACCCAAATTAATTATTCATTCGATACAATAAATAATATGTTTATATAATTTACAATGATCTAAATATGGATCATTCATAAATCTAGAATCAAAATGAATAGCGTATGAAATATCTAACCTAGTAATGGTCAGATAAATCAAATTACAAACAAGTTATCTATACAGATTAGGGTTATCCTTTTTATATGAAATTTTTGGATCAAGTTTTATACTAATTTTAATAGGAGTAGATGTAGATTTACAATCAATTATATTAAAATTAACAAGTAGATTATGTTCATACTAATATTTTGATACAATAATAGAATATTTATCTTAAAATATATCCATTCCTAAAAAATTATGAAGAATACCTAAATCAGTTATTTTAAACATTTGACTTAGTTTGTTTATATATTTATGAAATAAACTAGTTAGATCATCAGCAATTAAAAACTCGTCGACATATAAAATAATTAAGATAATATGACCATTTTCAACTTTACAAAAAAATATCATTATCATAATAGTAGTTAGATAAACTTAGTACTTTGAAAAAAGAATTAATTTTATAGTACCAAGATTTAGGAGCTTACTTTAAACCATACAAAGATTTTTTTAACTTACATAAAAAATGTTCTCTATTAGGTTCAGTGAAACCTTTATGCTAAGTCATGTAGATTTCCTCTTATAAATAAATATTTAGAAAATAATTATTGACATAAATTTTAAAAATAGGCCAATTATTTAGGGCTACAAGAGAAATTGATAATATAATAGTACTCATTTTCACTACAAGAACAAATGTTTCAAAATAGTCAATTATGGGGTTTTAAATAAACCCACTAGTGATTAAGATTGATTTAAACTTGTCAGTTTTATGAATTAAATTATATTTGATTTTATAAAGGCACCTATAAACAATAATATTACTTTTAGGTGGAGGTGGGAAAATAACTCAAGTCTAGTTTTTAAGGCATTGTACTCAACTTGCATAGCAAATTTCTATCTATCATCTTGATTGTCTTCCTCAAAGGATTGCGGGTCATATTCATACATAGTAATTAATGCATGATAATAATGTTTAATCATAGTTATTTTATCAATATTATCAACATTAGAAGATTGGATTGTGTATTTTACCCATTTAGGTATTTTAATTTGAACAAGAAATTCATGGGGTTTCTCATAGTCTAAGGTATTCAAAGATGGATCCACTTGCTATGGGCCATATGTTTTTTCATAAGGATAAATATAAGAGATAGGTTCATCAAAACAATAAAATTGAGGATGTTCCTAAGAGGGCTCCCAAAATTACTTTTCAAGAATAAGGACATTTTTATTTTGAATTATCTATCTTTTAGATGGATCATATATTATTAAACCTTTTTTATTACCTCCATAACCTATAAAAATGCAAGAAAATTAAGTGGGATCAACCTTATTTATTTTAAATTTAGGATCAAATATAGAATTAGGACTACCAAGGATCCTAAGATAAGCCACACTAGGTTTATTTTTAGATCACATTTTTTAAGGAGTAGAAAGATGCAAGGATTTGGTAGGGACTCTATTAAGACTATACAAACCAATATTCATGGTATCTTTGACCCATTAAAACTTAGGAACATTTACATAATGCAACATAGTTCTAGCCATTTCTATAATGGTGTGGTTTTTATGTTTAGTAGTACCATTTTGTTGATGGGACTAGGGAGAGATAAATGGTAAACAAAAAACAACAATATGAGAAGACATATCATGTAGAATTATAAAATTAACATCTCTTAATAGTTTGTTTTGTAATTTATATTTATTCTTATGATGAGATGAAAACAAACATGCAGAAGTAGTAAAAAGGTATAACCCATTCTCTTAAATACCTTCAACAATCAGAGAGCTAGATTTATTTGTAATAGGTTAGTTATTTTTAATTAATGTTAAAATTAAATTATCATTCATAAGTTGATAATAGTATATAAAAAATTTCTTTAACTTAAGTACATAAAAAGCATCATTAATAACAACATTTACAAATTTTCCTTTCCTTGCTTAGTTGCTTCTAAAAATGAATTGTCTCCTAAATAAATATTTTCAAAGATATATCTATAATCATATTAAATATTAAATAATTAAGTAATATGGTTTGATGCACCACTATATACTATCCACTCATTCCCATTTGAAGCAAATAAAGTAGCATGTAAATCAATAACATCTGAATTATGATCCTGATTGTTATTCCAACTAAGGTTTTGATTATTTTATTTGTTTTAATTAGATTTATTCCCTTTTTTATTTTTATAAGATTTATTTTTTTAATCTATATTTTTTAACACATTTCCATTCTATGACCAAATTTACCATACAAATTACAATTCCCATTAAACATAGGTTTATGATTCTTATTACCAAATATCTTGTTCCTATTTATGCCTTTAACAAAATTATGACTAGGTTTCTATTTTATATTATTCTTAAAAATAAGGTTGAGAGAGAGAAATGAATGAGTATATTTCTATTTAGAATCAAAATTAGACATCACTTTCTCTTTTTGAATCAGAAGAGCTGATAAGGTAGTGAGGTCTCGGATATCTTGCTCTGTTTGGTACTTGAAAATTGAAATAAAATGGCAAATTTTTTTATGAACGTTAAGTTGAGTAATAAAATAAATAATTTTATCTTGAATAAAATTATAGTTATAATCATCTGACTAATCTTTAATATTATTAATTCTATCAATAAAATTAATAGCATTTTCATTACATTTCAAAGTTGCAGTTAGCAATTCAAGAATTAATTTAATAATCTTAAAGAGATGAGTTATATCATACATAGATTAAAGGAGTTTCCAATAATAATTAAGAGACTCATAATTTTATATATGTATTAGGACTTCATCATTAACACTCTGAAAGATAATCAACATGGTTTCTTATGATTTATGTTGAAATGCATTTGAAAGTTCAGGGGTAACATGCCATCTTGATGGGGAATTCTCAGTCCCAATGACAATATTACATAAATATTGATCCATTTATTCTACTTTAACATAAATTTTCTATATGTTATGGTTAAATACATTAAGCATATGTGATTTATCTATTACAAAATTAGGAGAAGCCATAACTTCCCTTTAAAAGTGTCACTATAGCACTAAATAAAGATTAAATTTACACCCTTTTAAAATGTGAATTTCTAATATATTCTAAAATAAATTAAATTCCAAGTGAAAATAAAAAATATTTTTTTATATTAATGTTAGACAAAGTAATAAAATTATGAAATATTTCAACATAATAAGGTGTTACAAAAATACACTAATATAAGAATTATTATTAAAAATGAACCTTGTTTAATGTGAATTTTAACATTAATTGATAGTATATAAAAATTAAAATCATAAAAATGTATTTTATTTTCAAATAAATACTAAATAAGATGAAAAAATTAATCAAAATGCACTAAGTTATGTGTCACAAGAATCACACACAAAACAATTTTTTAAACACTATGATAAAAAATGATATAAAAATTCTAGTAGGAAGAACAAAAAATAGACCACACCATTGAATCCAAAACATGAAAAAACCAAGTAATTTATTGGTTACATGACTATGATCGACAAGGTTTTGACTAGGTCAAAATTTGCAACAAGGTTGATAGATCTAGGGTTTTGCATGTGAGAAACATTAGCACACAAGCCAAATAATGGAATTAAAAATTAATCAAATTTGAAAACATAACTTGAAAAAAAAGGAAATATTTAGTGGGTTTTAAACACTAGACCTCATCCTTATAAGTTTTTATCAAAATGAGAGCCACCATTTCAATGAAGAGCTTACTTGAGGTTTTACATGCACTATAACATTTGGAAAGAATAGAAATAGAAATATGATACACATGCTAATAATTATTCTCAAGGCATCCTATATCAAGTCATGATCCCTTTTTATTTGTCTCAAGATAAGTTAAATACGTGATGGAACTTGAATTCCTCACCCATAACGTATATTATAATATTTAATATAGTCTAGGTGATGAAACTTGAACCCATGATCGTGCACTTTATTTTGTGTTTGGTTGACCAAGGCATTTTCATTTAAGATAATATCCTTAATATTATATTTTTTAAACACTAGTGTTTTAATTATTTCAAGATAATTTCCTTTAAATGTATATTCTATACTTTACCCAAAGTATAATATGTTGGCATTATATTAGCCTCTTTTAGCCCTTTCACCTAGAACCATTTTCATGGTGAATGGATATTTTTGGGGATAATGCTTAATGGATGACATCTATATATTTTATTTTTAATTTATTAAGATACATCATTTTTTTATAAATTATAAAAATTTATAAGTTCAACTTTGTCTAAATGAAGAAGCATATTATCTCATTTTTATTAATGATAAAAAAACTAACACTTAATCCTTATGTAGGATACAAGTGAAAGTAAAGGTGGATATAGAATTTCAACACTTGAAATAACTTCTCAACCACTCAGAGAGTGTCGCTTGTTCCATGATTAAGATCCTCCTAGATGATCCAACACATAGATCTCCTACAACAATGCCCTAATTTCAGTGAAGCTATTCACATAGTCACAATTAGTTCTTCACTCATCCTCATCGAGGGGTATGGAGTCCATATTGATTGTGTGGTAATTATTTTGTTGGTCCCTCTCGATGGAGTTATCCTATGTAGGGTAATTTTCTAGTTTCTAGTGTTATTAAACTACTTCATGGTTAGGTTATTATTGTTTATTTGATTCCCCCATATCATATCTAGGATGATCAGGTGGCATTATATCTTCTTTTGAATGTCCTTCATCTTGGATTAGTTACTCACATAAGGATGATTTGACACCTCTTCCTTCTGAGGTAGTATCTTGTGCCTATTTCTAGGTATTTTATGTTTTTATTTTTATTTTTTTAGTTTTCTTGCTATTATACTTTGTCTAGTGCCTTTTTTGATATGAGTTGGTCCCTTTTAACTAACATGGAACTGAGCCATGCCTTTATATCAACCACCTTATTTTTATAACCATTGTATATAATAATTATTATTTATTAATAATAGTTATATTGATGCATTCCAATATTAAATTTATTACCACTAAATTCTGAATCACTAACATGATTCATGTGAATGCTAATCTAGAGGCTAAATTATATGTCTAATCATTCAAACCTAGTGTGCATCCACCTAGAAATGACAAAACTAACTATATAAAGCATTCACAAATAGAAATATTAGATACTTTATAGTATTTATGCTTAGTATATAGATTTTTTTTCATTTAATTTCATGTTATAAAACCTTAGCTTGCACAATATATCCATTCATCCAAAATTTGAAAATATAAAAAAAAATCATTTAGTTTGCACCTAGAAAAGTTAGAAATCAATACTTGCATTTGTTAGGCTAGATTTATATTTTAGTATTACATACATCCAAGATACTCAAGAAAAGGATACAAATACTTATCTCTCTCTCTCTCTCTCTCTTTGCTTTCAGTATTTTTTAGTTCATTGCTTTCTATACTTTCATTTTAACAATCAATTCATTTTCAATTTATTTATAAAAACCTTGTTAAAATGTGCACAAGTAAAAAAATAATCAATAATCAAAACATTGACAATATGAGGATAATAAAAATGATTGATCACACATTTTAAAGAACATTCACCTAGTTTAAAACACATTCAATACAAGGCATACACTTATTCATTACTATTCAATCTCTTACTATGATTGGATGATAGTAACTGAACCTCTTTATCCTCATAGAGCTAGTTCATTTCCTAGAGTGCCTACTCCCATTATAGAAAGTGTAATTTAGAATGATATAGATTATAAAATTAGGCTTTAGCTATTTCAATCCAGCCATAGTTTAGATCTTATCCTTAGTCATTGTTATGACATTAATTTTCACCCTTGGAAGTGGTTCTCTAGGCTCCCTCCAACTAAGCCACAAAATGGGAACAACCTTAGGATGTGGGTATCCTATAGTGAGGTTGAAACTATAGAGAGGTTTGGTTCCTTTGGATCTATCCTCATAGTTCTAGTTCATTTCCTAGAGTGCCTACTCCCATTCTAGAAAGTGTACTTTTGAATGATATAGATTATAACATTAGGCTTTAGTTATTTCAATCCACCCATAGTTTAGATCTTATCCTTAGTCATTTTTGTGACATTATTTTTCACCCTTGGAGGGGGTTCTCTAGGCTCCCTCCAACTAAGCAACAAAATGGGAAAACCCTCAAGATGTGGGTATCCTATAGTGAGGTTGAACCTATAGAGAGGGTTGGTTCCCTTGGATCTATCACCTAAAACTAATATCTTACATGAAAAAGGGAGAGGAATTTATAATAATTCACAAAAACATATAAAATAAGGTGATGCATTAATGTTTTGAACACTTATGATTGCACAAGACATACTATCAGACACTTTCAAGGCTGAAAATATCACTTCACTCACTTTTTGATCAACTATCACATAACAATTTCATAAAAAGGCACTGACTAGCTATCAATCTAGCATGGGAGGGTAGATCTTAGATTCTTTCCACTTCCAAACCAATAAAAAAATTATATATGTCTCTTAGAATGACCTGTGAGAGCTATAAAACACTTCATGAAGGTGAGAAAACTTAAATAGAGGTAAAGAAAAGCATACATTAAATCAACCACATAAATTAATTCATAGAACAAACTTTGATACAACTTTTAAATGGAGGAATTTAGTCTCTCATTACATCAAATAGGTTTTGCAATACAAATCTTGGCATATCCTAGGTATGCCAAAAATATACAAGTTTTTTTTACTCGGGGAGAAATGGGAGATATATAATAAAAAGGGAAGAGAGAGAGAGAGGGAAGAGAACAAATATAAATTAATAAATGATTACCAACCACTTTTTTTAATCTATTAGAATTAATCCTTCCTCCACAAATAAAATTTCATGAGATCTAAATAGATTTCAAGTCTTTTGATTGACTTAGAAACACATTAGAAAATAAGAATCTATTGACGGTGATGAGTCATGAACTATTAGGAAAGGAACAGTCTCTAAATACTTTCAAATTTTCATTGAATGTTCCATCTACCTTTCTAAACCTTTAAACTATCCATCTTCTTAACGAGTTTATAGTACCATGCTCGACCTTGATATGTTCTCTACATTATTAGATAGTCACTTGAACTCATTCACTGGCATTCCTTCTTATATTCCTTTTCACAGCTAAAATTCTACCATTAATCCAAACCTTGAACATAGGTACACTATAAATGAAAACCAATCCCTTATTGATTTTCATATAGCCATAATTTTAATAAAGATGCATAGGCTATGCTTTCTTGATCATGAATAAGATGTAAAACTTATGTTTGAGAGATTATAAGAGGTCTAGCTGATATTTAATGGTGCCCTATGATTCTTTAGGGTTTACTCTAATAACCTATATCATATTTTATATTTATATTTATACATTATCAAGATTATGTGGTAAAATATCTTGATTTGATATGTTGACCTATGTGACATCCCCTTCACACACTACTACTTATATGATCATTGCATATCTAGACATGTGTCTTCATTTTGTGCCCCTAGAACCTGATCAAATCTACTCCATCAATCTCCTTGAGAGTTTCCTAGATTTTAAGTTCATTATTACCATTGAACTGCATTCTACTTTATAGATCATGCCACTTTGTAGCTTTGCATTGATATTTGTCTCAAATTTTAAAAATGTGACACTTGGTAGTCCTGCATGCCTCTTGTGGACCCTATTATCAATATCCATTTGGTCAACATGCTTACAACATGTGGTGGCCTCATGTTTAATCTATCTCATTGAATTTTTGACCTTGATCTGTACCATTGATCTATTTTTGCATGATTGAATGTGCTATATTGATCCTTAATCTACCAAATCAAATGTGGACCATTAATTAGTATGATCAAATGTAGTCCGTCAAATTTCTTTGTATTTCACCAATATTGAGACACCTAATACATTAACATAAATTCTTATGATACTTTGACTTTTGACCTCATGCTCATCATTGATATTTGTCACATGATTGAACACCCATTATAGATCTACATTAACCTATTGACCTTGTGAGATTAATTGCATGTCATTGATATTTTATCTAAGATTCAAAGATCATGCCACTTTATAACCTTGAATTTAACTTGAAACTTTTTGAGGAGTTTTTTAATCCAAATGGTTATTTCTTATAACTTTAGTTTGACATATTTGGTTATGTCACACACTCTTAGACCAGCTTTTAAGGCTTATATATTAATATAGAAAACACATCAAGACACCATATTTGTAGGGGATATTCATTACATGAAATACATAACTTTCATGCAATTATTCAACATTGGATGCCTTCCCAAGTACACTTATGAAATGCACAACTAAACTGACTTGTTCATTCCTACATGATAAGCCATGATAGTTTGGTTCCTTCAAATCACCAAAATCACACTTTAATCTTGTTTAAAGTGTTTCAAAAGATTAAAAGTGACAAGTAATAGGATAATGAAGTCTATCTACTCCTTATACCATTATATCACTCTCTCTATGAAGACTCTACCCAACTTCCTACCCTAATTTAGACAACATTAATGGTGAATTGACTAGGAAGAATTCCTACTATGCTTGAGAACTAGACCATTTACATGAATCTTTCACTCATAAATAATGACAAATCTGATCCATGATTGCAAGAAACCTTTCAACTAGAAAAGACAACTTTCCACCAAGCCAAGGAAGGACACACAGAAAATAAGGGAGCTAATCTAAACAAAGTAAGTGTGCAAATAAAACAATTATTTAGAACAAAACAAAAACAAAATAATGTTATATAATAACAGTAGGAGGAAAAAAATAAAATAATTATTTACAAGGAACCTATCTCTTCAATAGTAATATTTTAGATGTATTCCATTAACTAGGATAGTAAGTTCCTCACCGTCCATTTTTACAATTTGGAAGGCATTATGAGATTTGTAGCTGGATATTATGTATGGAACAATTTAAATAGATTCAAACTTTCTAAGCCTTAATATTTTAGCTTTATCCTCATCCTATTTGAGGACCAAATCTCCTTCTTTGAAACTTTGTGAAGGATCTC
This sequence comes from Torreya grandis, assembly GCA_037957365.1. Taxonomy (NCBI): domain Eukaryota; kingdom Viridiplantae; phylum Streptophyta; class Pinopsida; order Cupressales; family Taxaceae; genus Torreya; species Torreya grandis. The sequence continues at coordinate 82,168 of JARHVA010010195.1, forward strand.
TCTTGTCAAATGCTCTCTTCACTTGTGCTTGGTGGATTTCCATGGCTAACTTGGACTGATTTTGAAACTCTTCTAGCTCCATAATCTTAGTATATCTGATCTCTATTAGTTCATTATCCAATGACTCTAGTCAATGCATTAGTTCTAAAGTATAAAACTCAAGATAAATATGTAATCTTGCTTCCTTACCATATACCAGCTTATATGGAGAGTTGGCTATTAATCTTTTGTAAGTGATCCTATCAGCCCATGGAGCTAATTTCAACTTGAGATGACATGACCTATGATTATATTCAATATTTCTTCTTATGATCTTTAATAGGTTCTTATTTTTTGAATCAACAAGACCATTTCCTTATGGATAATAATTTTATGAAGTGTAGAGATAGACACCATGTTGAACATCCCATTGGCTAATCCTAGTTCCCATAAAGGCCATAAAATTTTAAAAAATAATGATTTAAGGAAGTCCAAATCTAGTAAGAAAACCTTCATAAAAATATATAACATTGGATTCATTTGCTTCCTTCAATGCTACTACTTATGCCCATCTAGTGAAGTAATATATAGCAGTTAGTATCCATTTATGTCCTGAACTTGAAGGGGGATTAATGAGACTAATAAATTATAATCCCCATTGGGCAAAGGGCTGGTCCACCATAATTGGTTGGAGAGTTAATTTTACAAGTTTCAATTTTCCTACAAACATAACACAATGTTTAAATTTCGTAAGCCATGCATGACAATAAGCAAACATCTTAGGCCAATAATACCTACCTCTCATAATATTAAGGGTCATAGTCCTTATAGAGTAGTGTCATCCACCATGTCCATCATGGAAATACTCAAGTAATCTCTATGTTTGGCCTGGATCTATACATATTAGTCACATGCCATTGATATCTTTCTTAAACACAACACCATCAACAAGAAGCAATGGAATTGATTACAATCTAAATTATATTATTTTTGAAGCACTTAGATGAAAGGGATGCATACCATCTTGGAGATATATTACTAAGTGATGAAACCATTTAGAAGGTATGGTATGATCATTTGTAACCTATTCATTATTTGAAATTAAAACTACCCCATTAGCCTCCTACATTTGAAACTAAAACTACCCCATTAGCCTCCTACAAGTCTTGGACTAGATGCTCGCATAATTCATTTTCCTTTAATCAACTTTGTGAGCTTGATTTCCATATAATACTCCATTAACTTCATTATCCAAAAACCTATTTTCTCATTTATGTCTTAGTTCAAGAAAAACTCCTTGATACTTGGATGGGAAACCATTATGTGTATCTTATTATTAGACAAGAAGTATCTAAATTTATTGAGAGACCTTATAACTGAAAGTACATGTTTTTCAATAAAACAGTACCTTGTTTCATATTATTCCAATAATTGATTGAAAAATACTATTGGCTAATCCAAAGCCTTATGATTCTATTGCATAAGAATGCCTAAAATGGTATTATATTAGCATAAGTGTACAAAATGAAATCCTTTGTAAAATGAATATTTATGAGTGTAGGAGCACTAGTTATGGCCATCTTGATCTCTTCAAAAATATTTACTTCCTCCTTGGGCCAGTTGAAACTCTGATTCTTATTTAGAATGGTTTTAAGTAGTTAAACTAAAGTGTCAAAAATGAAATATATCTTCTTGTAAAATTGGTTTTCCCTAAGAAGCTCTACAAATACTTCTTGTGTTTGGGCAAGGAAAGTGCAAGAATTTAATCTATATTTTTAGGATTTATACTCAAACCAAATTTTGAAATCATATACATAATAAGCTTACCTTCATTAACTGAGAAAACACACTTTTTGGGATTTAGATACACCCAAAATTACCTACACCTTTCAAACACTTGCTTGAGGTGAACCATGTGCTCACTTGAAATCTTTGAGAACATTGTTATATCATCCACATAAATAAGTACAAACTTGTTAACAAGGCCCTAGAATGCCATATCCATGGCTCTCAAAAAGGTTACTCAATCATTGAACAAATTCAAGGGAATCTTTATATATGCAAATGTCTTTTAGTGAAGGTTATCTTGAACCAGTCCTCTTCCTTGATAAAAACCTAATTATAACCACTATATCCATCCAATAAAGAAAAAAATTTTGAACCTAGAACTAGCTATAGAATTTGTTCCATATATGGAAAAGGATAGTGATATTTAAGGGAAATTTTGTTTAAATGATAGAAGTCAACACATAATCTAATATCACCATTATTATTCCATACTGGAACAAGGTTTGCCACCTAGTTTGATTGATTTATTGGAAATATAACAACTGACTCCATGAGCTTATGAAGCTCATATGTCATTAAAGGCTCAAGATTTGGATTGATAGGCCTTTGTCTTTGTCTTACTCGCATAGTTTTAACCTCTAGCTCAATGGTGTGTTGATCTATACTTCGATCGAATCTCTTGAGATCACTATATTTCCATATAAACACATCAAAAAAACTTGCACATCATTCAATAAAATATTCTTCTTGTGAACGAGCGCATACCTTACCCAACTTCAAGTTCTTACTAGATACAATATCGACATTGGAATAGTGCTCCTTTTTAGTTGACAAATATGAATTTTCTTTTCTCAACCCATCATCACCACTAAATATGTTCTCAAGTGTGACTAATCCTTTTGGCAACTTATTGGTTTTTAGTTTCACAATATGATCATCATACTACTATAATAACTTTGATTAATTTCTTGAGTAGATCTTAGCCTCTTCTTGAAAGAGACTAACAATTTGATTGTCATTTTCAAATACATGAAAATTATCATAGTTATCTAAAATATAAGGCCATACAACCACCTTAATGTGTGAATAATTTTTTTCACTTTTTATATCAACTGAGACACTAAATTATGCCCTAATGGTAGCCAACCTATCTACATGTTTGTTCTCATCTCTTAGTATTGCCTGAATGTTGAAAGCCTAAAAATCCTCAAGTAAGTTCCACACACTATGATTATAAGATTAAAGTAATAATTTTTTTCACACATTAAGACCCCTTACTTGGTGAACTAAAATTTCACTATCACTAAAAACTTGCAAGGTGTTGACTTTCATCTTCTTAGCCCACTACAAATCGTGAACTAGTGCCTCATATTCCAAAACATTATTTGAAAAACCAAAATGAAACTTAATAGAAGATAAATACCTTTTTTTTTTGGATAAATAAAAAAAATTCCATCCCTATTACCATACTTATTCCTTGATTAATCAAAGTATAAATTCTATAGACCATCACTAAACTCATCGTCCTTCATCATGGCTAGAATTGGTGCATCATTCTCATAGATATAATAAACACCAGGTCCCTCTTATTCAATTATATTATAAGGATAATAAAAATGAAAATTATATTCCAACTCATCAAATAATATATCTATAATTCCATCTAAATTTGATTTAGTTTCTACTCCACTAGTTTCTAGCACCTCATTCAAGATGACATAGTTAGTGTCTACATCACTTGGCATATATGGTTACAAATGGAAACATGAAATAGGTTAAGAATTAATTATTACCTTGGTAACATATATATTTATACACATTAAATACTTCTAATCATTTGATAATTACTATCCAATATTTGAGGTGAAGTCCCTTGATAGACACACGACAAAGTAGGGAGACAAGCCCACCATAACTACATCCTACTAAATGGTATTATTAGGACAAGAATGTAGTGTCATATTTATATATTTAATAATTAATACTATATTTTTTGATTATACATATAATTTCAATACCCTTTTAGTATTTGTTTCATAAATAAGACTAAGGTTATTTGCAATTTGATTAGGAATAACAATAGTACCGACTCCACTGTCCACCATATAGTTATGAACCAAAGTGTCACAAACTATCAAATATAAGTAGAAAGGAGGATTTTTATTTAATTTTACCTCAGTTTTTTCCACCTTTACAATATTATGTACATGATGTACTTATTTCTTATTTGACTGGTGTAAATTAGTTAGGATAACACGTGCATTCTCAACCAGCTTTGGAAACAATATGAGAGCTAAAAGATCTTTAATGAGCATATACTTTTGTCATAGAATATATAGGGAATCCCATATGATAATTTTTATTTTATAACTACTCATGTGATCTAATATACTAAATTGAGACCCAATGACCTTTGGCTACATTTTTGAACCATTGGTTGCTCATCAACTAAAGGTACTTGAAGAACTTTTCCAAGCTCTGTATTCTAATTTTTATATGTTATAAGGGAAACAAGTTGATATTTAGTATTCTTGGAAATAACATTAGGAGTACTAGAATCATTAATCACATCTTGAGCTTCATCAATGGCCCTTATTTTATCACTATTTAGAGTTAAAACTTGACCACTTATATTGTTAGTCTCGCCACCCTAATTGAATGCAACATGATCATCCATTTGACAATTCACATTAATGGCATCAGGTTTCCCTTGAAATTTTTTAATCTCTCCTTGTGATGATTTTTTTTTCTTGGTACTAACTTCCTTGTAGAGAAAACTCTTCTTGTGTCATTTATAAAATAGTAATATTGTGTCACCAAGTCTTGATTTTGAGCATCATTGAGATTTAGTGGTTTCCAACCTAAATCTTACATCAAGTTATTTTGAGGAGGTGTGGGAACAATATATATTGAAGTGTAAGGTACATTAGTATCAAGATATTCCAATGGTTTAGCTTGAGTTATGTCTCCTTGGGGTTGGTAGGGTGATCTATTTTCTCTGAACCCTTGATAGGGAGGCCTTTGATATTTTAAGGGATAATATATGGTCTGATTTTTTTATTGATAAGGCCTATTATCCTAGTAATGTTACCTCTTTAGTTATACTATTTCATTCCCAAGAGATTGTAACAAACCTTTCAACTCTCTAAGCTCACTATCTTGACTAGAAGGGGTGATAACTTAGGCTCGAGGGGATGGAATAGGAGGTAAAGATGGAATTTTTAGAACTTGATGGGATGGCATGGAGATAAATTCAAGGAATATAGGTATTGGAGGCCTTGGGGAGAGTTTACCATCTTGTATTAATTTGTTCTCTACTCTTATTGTAACCTCATAAGCATTTGACAAAGTAACACAACCAATTAACTATATCATTATACTAATATCCAAGTTGAGGTATTTTAGATAGTAAAAAAAGGAATATTATGGGGATGGTATAATCAATGCAAGTATTTTGGTCCACATCTTTTAGAATATAAAGTTAAAATCAGGCATGAACTTATGAGGAGCTCTCTTTATGGCAATTAGTTGTTCAACTAAGGATAAGTGATTATATTTGTCCTTAAATTATCTGACTAAGTTTGTACCTAATTATTCCCAAGTAGTAATGGAATTTAGTGGTAAATGTATATACAACTTTAGCACTTTTATTTTGAAGGAAGTAGTAAGTAGTCTAGTAACTAAATTGTCTTGAAGAACACTACAAACTAAATAAAGGTTGGAAACATCCTAGATGTGTTCAATAGGAGTTGTTTGATCTTATCCTGATAAAAATGGGATACTCTTAAGAGTAGACATAAGAATGTCATCAAAATGGGATAAATTTAGTAGACTACCCCTATTGAAAATAATAAAGACTTGGTTTTTAATGTCCATCTAGATAGTGAGAATTGTACTTTTTAGGACAATCAAATGACTAGGAGATGAATATTTATTTTGAGGAATAGTTTCATCCTACCAAAACTTGATCTTTTATATGAATTAGAAGGTAACTCAATGAATTCAAGAGGAAAAACTTTACTATCTGACCTTGTAGTAAACTTTGGCATGAGTGTATTGCTTAGATGATGCAATGAACTTTGTAACCTGAAGAAGACTTAGCTTCTAATGATGATGGATGTCTCCCTTTAATGCAAAAAAACTCTACCTCAACTCCAAAATTTATCTATGCCAAGGAGAATGGGCCCCATTAGGCATGCTATAAATTGTTGTGGCATTAATTTTTACCCTTACAGAGGGTTCTTAAGGATCCCTCCAACTAAGCCACAAAATGGGAACAAATTCAAGCTTACGTATTCTATAGTGAGGTTGAACCTCCAGATAGGGTTGGTTACCTTGGATCTATCACCTAAAACTAATCCCTTAATTGGAAAAGGGAGAGGAATTGACAATAATTCATTAAAACATATAAAATGAGGTGATGCACCAATATTTTGAACACTTATGATTTTATAAGACACATTATCAAACACTTTCAAGACTACAAACATCACTTTAATCATGTTTTTATTAGTTTTCACATAAGTAATTCACAAAATGGTATTAACTAGCTATCAATCTAGCATGGGAGGGTATATCTTAGATCCTTTCTAATTCCAAACTAATCAAAAAACTATCTATGGCACTTAAAATGAACTTTGAGAGCTAAAAAACACTTCATGAAGGTGAGAGTACTCAGATAGAGGCAAATGAAAGCATACATTCAATTAACCACATAAATTAATTCATAGAACACACATCAATACAACTTGCAAATGGAGGAATCCAATATTTTATTACATCAAATAGGAATTGAGTATAAATCTTGGCATAGCCTAGGCATGCTAAAAGCATACAAGTTTATTTTACTTAGGGAGAAATGGGAGATATATAAGAAAAGGGGAAGAGAAAGAGGGAAGTAAACAAAAAAAATTACTAAATGAAGCCCAATCACTTTTTTGATTGATTAACATTAATCCTACATCCAAAAATAAAATTTAATTAGCTCCAAATAGATTTCAAGTACTCTAATTATATTATAAATACATTAGAATATAATAACCTATTGAGGGTGATGAGTCATAATCTATTAGAAAAGGAATAGTCTCTAAAGAATTTCAAATTTTCATTGAATGCTCCACTTGCCTTTATCAACCTTTGAAATATCCATCTTCTAAATGAGATTATAACTCCATGCTACACCTTGATATGTTCTTTAAGTTATCAGACAGTCACCTGAACTCATTCACTAGTGTTCCTTCTGACATTCCTTTTCATAGTCATAATTATACCATTACTCCAAACCCTAAACATAGGTCCACTATAGATGAAAACCAATCCCTTATTGGTTTTCATTTATCCATAATTTTAATGAATATGTGGAAGCTAAGGTTTATTGATCATGAACAAGATGTAAAACTTATGTTTGAGAGATTCTGAGAGGTCTAGTTAAGTTTTAATGGCACCCTATGATTCTATAGGGTTTGTTTTGGTAAATTAGATCATATTTTATCTTTGCATGTATACATTTACATTCTTGGGTGGTGAAATATTTTGATATGATATGTCTACCTATATGACATCCCCTTGCCATGCTGCTACTTATATGATCATTGAAAATATAGACACATAACTTCATCTTGTGCCCCCTAGAACCTAATAAAATTTGCTCCATTAATCTCCTTGATATTTTCCTATATTTGACCTTCATTGTTGTCGTTAATCTACATTCTACTTTCTATGTCATGCCACTTGGTAGTTGTAATTGATCTTTATCTTAGCTTTCAAAAATGTGACACTTGGCAGTCCCACATTAATCCAATGGACCCTATTAGTAGTTTCCATTTGTTCAACACACTTATTCCATGTGGTATCCTCATGTGAAATCTATCTAATTGATGTTTTGACCTTGATTTGCAGTATCAATCTAATTTTTCATGATTGAACGTGCTCTATCAATCCTCAATATTTTAGATCAAACATGGACCATTGATTAATATGATTAAATGTAGTATATCAAATTACTTGGGATTTCTCTATGATAAAGACACTTAGCACCTTCACCTCCATTCTTAATATCCTCTAACTTTTACCTCATGCTCACCATTGATCATTAATTACATGACTAAATGTGCATCATAGATCTGCATTGAATTACTAACCTCGTGAGACTACCTAAATGCCATTGATATTTGTTCTAATATTCTAAGATCATGTCACTTGGTAGCCTTAAGATCAACTTTAAATTTATTGAGGATTTTTGGAATCCAAATAGTCATTTCTCATAGCTTTAGTCTGACATTTCCAAGCATGTTCCACATTGTTAGACCATTTTTTAAGGCTTATGTCTTGAGATAGAAAGCACATCAAGACACCATATTTGTAGGGGATATTCATGACATGAAATACATAAATGTTATGTAATTATTCAACCTTGGATAAATTCACAAGTAAATTTTTTGAAATACATAACCTAAAGGACCTGTTCATTCCTACATGATGAGCCATGATGGTTTAGTTCCTTAAAATCACCAAATTCACACTTTAAGCTTGGTTAAATTGTTTCAAAATATTTAAAGTCACAAGTGATAGGATCATGAAGTCTATCTTATCCTTTTACCATCTGATCACTCTCTCAGTTAGGACTTGACCTAGCTTCTTATCCTAGATGTAGTAAAATCTTCATATATAGGCCAAATCTAGAAAATAGTTAGCTTCAAGCCCATAGTTAGCTTCAAGCTCTATATGAATAATATAGGATTTTAGTCTCTTTAATGGGACCCCTCTACATTCTTCCTTGAAAAATAAACAACCTTCAAATGAGAGCCTTATATATTCCCTTTCCTTTATCCTCAAGTCTAACCTTGTCCTATTTTATTTGTGATACCCATTATCTTCCATTATGTCAAATTTCTCAGCCAGATCTCGAGAAGTTGAGTGCATAGTTTATCATGTGTTATTCACATGTATACAATTTTTTGAACCTGATGTGAAAGGAATACCCTTTTATGTATCTCTATTTTCTATCTTCTCTCTACTTTTTCCTTTCATTTCATAGTTTGAGAGTATTATAGACTCCCTAAATATGTCTAGTCAAGAAATCTTTGAGAGAAACATAGATTTTAAAACCTATAGGAGGAATATTCACCCTAGTTATGAATCCTCCCTTCATAGTTAGAATAACAACACTCCATAAAATAGGGAAACCCAATATCAAAATCTTTATTTCAACTCATAAACTAGATCAAGGTTAGTGATCCATGAGCTACTAAATCCATTAAGAACCACTAGTAATAACCCTAGCCTTAACAACATGTCCTTTGTTTATGGAAGTGGGTTAAACACTTATGTTGTAACCTAACCATCCATTAGTCTACAAATTAAAGATGCCCAACTTAAATATGATCAATGCATTGACAAAAACTTTAATTTAGAAGACAAACTATGTAAACTAAAAACACCTTTATATCCTTTTACCAAAAATAAAAAATCACCAACCTACAAGATTAATAAATAACATCTCCTTTATAGGCCCCTAACCATAATAAATCTATTAGTGGTCATAAAATAATACCTCTTGAGGTTGTTACCAAAGAGGTCATCAAAACCACTATTCTTCTTCTTAGAATGAACTCATCTCAACCTTGGTGGGTCACATTCAAGATTTAGAGAGTAACCAATCCTATTTGAATTAAGGTATGTCCACTAACACCTCTAATCAAATCCATTCCCTTCTTATTCCTACCTTAGTAGAAACTTACCAATTATTTATGTATCCATTTAACCCACCTCTTATCAATCATGACTCAAACCAATATGCATGATTCATCCTTACTCATGGCATCCCCAATCCCCATACTTCTAATATTCCTCCATCTTACCAACTCCATCCTTGAAATCCTATATTAACTATTTACACCTACACTCCTCCCCATAATACACTATCCAATAATCTACCAACATATTTCCCTTTGAGTTATATGCTACCCATGTACACTCCAATTTCATAAACCAACCATTTATTGCCCTATACACCTCTATGTTACATGATACCCATGTATACTCATCACTAAAAAATACCTAGCCCATTTTCATTTAACATTACTCTTCTAAGTACTATCATATCTTTTATAAAACCACTCAATTGGACAACTATTTTCCAACCTACTCCACATCACCCTACCAAACACCTTATTTTACCACTAGTAGCTACATGAGCCACCCATACCCAAACCCACTCATTCAATATTATTCGACCACCCCTTTAATAGACTTAAATGAAATCAAGACATACATTGAATACTTGAAGGAACCCATCGATTAGAATATATGAGAATTTCTTCAACCTCATCCCCTACCTGACTTCCCCAAATTCAAGGGAGAAAAATATCCTAACACACATGTCAAGGCATATTCTACTATTGTTTGAGAACTTTTACCTTGGGATGGGGTGGTTGTGAAATTTTTCCCAAATAACCTCAAAGGAATAGACCTTGATTGGTATTATCACCTCCTTGAGGGGTCTATACATTATTTTTTCCAACTCATGGATGATTTTGTCAATGCCTTCAATATGAACAAAATACTAAAGACTAGTGTATGAGAGTTATTACACATCAATCAAGATCACAATGAATAAACTACCCATTTCATTATGAGATGAAGATAAATATTATATGCATCTACCATTTCACCACACATGGACCAAAGGGAACTATGTTATCTTATCTTTCACTCCATAAACAAGGATATGAGAGAATATGTGTAAAAATTCCACTATTGTTCATATGAAGAAGCACTCAAAAGTGATATCAAAATCAATCAAGTAGCCATTAACAGTGGCTACAAAACCTATGGAATTAATGGAAAGATAGTCATCCCAAACAAAAATAATGGAGGCTATCAAAACTCTAACAAAAAAAATTCTATTAATCAAGGTCCTAAGATTCTCAACAAGAATTGTAATGCCACCATAGATCAAAATAATATGGTGAATTTGGTTAATTATAATCCACATCAACCCATGAATAATAATAACAATGTTAACAATAATAACATGAGTTTGAGGAATAAAAACCCTCCACTTAACATTCATGTTATTGAATTCAATCACCCACATCCTCATCACACCTAATGAAAAAACAAAAAAAAGGATAATTTCAAAACTAGATTCAAAACACTAACCCTAATCAAAATTAATGATTATATTATAACGATAAATGGTAAGGGTTTAATCTACATGGACAACATCAAAAGCCTCAAGATTATGATAGTAATGTCTACTAAAATTTCCATAGATTTATTGTACATCATATTCGAGCCTATGGAGAATACAATAAAATCATTCAAAAAAATTATGAAGGCCAATGATAAACATTTATAGACATATTCCTAGAAATGCTAATGCAAACACTCAATCCCAATCAACTTGTCCCATATCACCTCAAATTATTAACTTGGGCATCTACCAAAACTCATTTTTAGATCATTAGAAGTACTTTATCATAAACCATCTATAGGGTAATCATGCTAACTAACCCCCACCAGATGATACTCATGACATCGAGAATTTGACCTCTAGCATAATCAACTTTGATGTGGCTCCCTAATATGGACCACAAGGAAAAACCCACATGATAGGATATATGGAACTTGAAACTAAGGAGGATAAAAAAAAATTACTCACATGAGAGAGAATCATCCCATAAACCCTTACATGATACATGTCTTGGATATTGACACCAACCTGAAACCCATGGGGAATTGTGATTTAATTTTTTTATCTCACAAATATTTTTTCTCACATCTCTTTCCTAAACCTAATCAATAACTCCCTAACCCATTATTTGACATTACTTGATGCCTTGGGATTTGGCCATCTAGTCAGTTTCATACCTCCACCACAAGCTCGAATCAATCATATTGATTTATATATGTTCCCACGTAAATAAATTTTGAGACTGGTTACTTCTTTGACCTAACGAGTCTATGCCTATACACATAAATGGATAAGAGGGAAGATCTATAATTATATCTATAAATATGGATCTATATTAATTATGTAAAGCAAGATATGTTCAATGATGGAGTGGGTATCAACATAGTCCCATTTTAATTTCTTTAAAAGCTTGGGTATGGAAAAACTAAATTCTTTACTATTAGGAACACTTTACAAGGTTATGATATCTTTAAATCTACCTCAATATGGACCATTGTGTTTCCAGTAACTTTGGGTCCCAAGACCACGTTCATTAAATTTTATGTGATTGATAGAGATTTAACATGACATTGGGTAGACTTTAGATTCACAAGATGAAGACAATCCCTTCTACCTTGTTCCAACAAATTAGGTTCATCCACTTAGGGAAAGTCTTTGTCACTAAGGATACCTTAATCCCTTTTATGTTATTCAAGTAACCATGCACTAATAACTAGGGATACATATTGATTATCACTTTCTCACCAATAGTGTGGCAAATCCCCCATAGTTGGTTGAATACAAATACCCCTTAATAGACAAAGTAGTTTTATTCAATATGGGTACCAAAGTTACTTAATTTACATAAAATGATGAATCTAGAGAAAAGGCAGTTGAAATGATATAAATAGTAAGTGAATAAACTCTCATGACTATGATAACTATCTCGACCAAGTCCATAGTTGAGATTCTCAATATCCTATAAATATATGAACCAATTAGACTTCCTTTTAATATTTATAGGATTGTAACCTAGATTCTTCATACACATATCATCTTGGAAGCTCTTAACCCTAGTACTAAAATCCACCATATTATCATGATGGAAATATTTGGACATGAGGACAAACCTCCACTAGACCTTGATAATCCATATTTTCATTGTAATCTCCGAATGCCCTATCACGTAGAGGCAAGTAGTAGTTTAAATAATAGTTTAGACTTTATGAGAGATAAACAAACCATTATCCTCCCATGTCTATGAAAATTATTTAGTGAAAGATTATTAACTTAATAATAGGCACTGTCAAAATCAACATTTATCCCTATGATTACCCATATATTATTGAAGCTAGACATCCTCTTCTCCTTGTAAAAGTAATCAAAACTAGAACACTTATCAATAAGTCATTACAAACATTGTTTTCTTGGTAATTAAAATATATAAAATAAACCATGTCTTATCATCAGTCTTATAGAATATAAAAATATCTTAGAATACTTCCTACACTAAAAAAGATTCATGATGAGTGGGTGTTTGAGTTATCAAAAGTGCATGTCTTCCTACGATAAAATATTGTGGTCAGGAAACCAAAGTTAATCATGCCCCAAAAATTATATTATGATTTTAATAATTATTATTACAATAAACCAATTCATTTATGATACCTTATCCTTAGACTTGATAGTTTAATTGCAAAAAATAAAGGAGAAGGTCAAAAATTTAGATCAAACTAGTTAGGCCCTTACCTAGTGATAAAATATTTCAAAAATGGAGCCTATTAGTTATGTACTCTAGAGGGAAAGAATTTATATGGTTATTTATACTATTTTAACCTAAAATGTTTCTATATCTAGTACTTTAATATCACATTTACCTCATAGAATTACGTAGTCCATTGTTAGCATTTTGTCTTGCATATCAGATCTATCATGTTTGGTGATTATTTAGTTGTTAATTCACATAACATGAAATTTTTAGAATGTATCATATCATATAATTTCATTCTCACACTACCCTATCACCCCATGGAAATTATTCTCAAAATAGGATTGCATTGGTTCTTGACTTAGTTCTTATGAGCATAGTACATTTATTTTCCCTACATTTTCTTGCACAACATAGAAAATGCTAGCCTACAGTCTAGTCTATAGTATTTTACATGGTAGAGTCTCCTCTTATAAATAATTCTAAAGTAAAACATTATCATTTTAAAAAATGGGTAAAATTTACTCTCCTATCTTTGTCCTTGGTGATGAGCCCTTTCATTTTACTAGTTAAATGAGGCCAATATTTGGGAGTAAAGGCCTTGTAAATATAAAAGTAGAAACTTTTTTGAAAATTAAAATAATTTTTAAATACAAAAAATAAATCATGCATCTCTCTAAATATACTAAAATTTGGTGTTGATCCTTTACATCTTACTACTTGTGTGGAGTTAGCATTAGGGAGATATTCCCTTATTCACCTACATCTATCCTTTGGTGATAAGCCCATGTGCCTTCCTGGTCACATGAGACTAAATGTTGGAGTCATAAAGATAATTAAAATATAAATTCAAAAAACTATTAAATCAAAAAGTGTCCAAGAAAAAATATCTTCAAAAATCTTGTCTATATGCATATGTTGAAAAAGTTAACTTTATCCCATTTATCGATTCTATTAGGACTAGTTACTCTAGACAAAACTAATAAATTTAGTGTTTTGTAAGTCCAGTAAAAATTACATTTTCCACTTTAATCATAAGGAATAGGTCATCTTCCTTTTTCCTACAAAATTTTGATTTGTGATTTTCATTCTTTATCATCTCACATTTATCCTATTTTCCTTTTCATTCATTGCTAAAAATTGAAAGTCATCTATTGTGTAAACAATAAAAAAGGGTCATCACTTGCAAAACAAATTTTAGTTCATTCACAATTTCATACATTTTATAAATAATTACATGATTTCATACATTTTATTACCATACATATAAGCATTTTCTATAGAATTGTATCAAAAACAAAAAAAATAGATACATGGTATATCATCACATGGCTAGTGTAGTCATGTAAAATGTGAAATTGTACAACTTCAATATGGCTAAGACACATAATCCATAGGTTCTCATGTTGGCTCACACAACCCTTCTAGGTTGCTTATGTCACTAATTCCCAGTCATCCAAATCTTTTCAAACTTATCTTTTTCAAACCCAAGCAGCCCTTCCAAGCCTAGATTCATTCCCCCAAGTCTTTTTCCCTCTATATAATAGAACCCAAATAGGACATGAGAATTGGAACCCAAGGTGTCCTATTTTTGGCACTATTGTCCAAGTTCACTTTTGCCTCCAACTATCACATTTTCTTGAACCCTTATCTTTTTCTCTATCTGCCTAATACAAAGTCGTCTAACCCATAATCATTAATTAACCTATAAAAGTCCATTCAAAGTCTATTTATAAGGGTTAACACTCATTTTCAAGAGATATGCAAGAATACAAGCAAGTACACTTGAGCACTCTTCCTTATTTTTTGCACTCATCCTTCCAAAAATTTTTCAAGCCTACTCAAGTCATTGCACTAGTCCCTAGGTATCTGAAGCACATCCAATCTTGCTTTATAGTTGCACTTATCATACACAAATTTCACCAAGTACTTTAATGAGATAACTATATCACATTGATCCCTCTTCATAATATTGGTGTGTAGGTAGCATACCCACACACAAGGTGTGAAGTGCATCTAGTGTGTCTTTTACACACTATCCCCTTCTCTCTCTTTCCCAAGTTTGCATTCAATTTCAAGTAACAAGAAATCCTTAGACTTTTTAAGATTAAAATACACACACAATGATCTCACAAGGTCCCAAACCTTAAAATGTTAGTGATAGAGTAACATAGGCATTCCAAATAGAACCCAAAAAGATTTTAACCTCAAGACAATAGTGCTAGAATAGGACTACAACACTGAATAATAAGGTGTCTTATTTTTGGTGCTCAAGTTAAATAAAGAAACAAAGTATAGAGACTTGTTTCTAACTATTTCTCAGTCCTACTCCTCTAGTATCAAACCTTGTCTCAGTCCACATTGGCTAGAATAAGCTAATTTCTAATCTCTCTCACTTCCTACTTTATTTAGAAAAGGTAAAAATACAATCTATTTACATAAATCAGTAAGTTAATTCTTGTATATTTATTTAGTAATTTACATTGCTCAGACCCTTTATTACTTAGGAATATAACTCTAATATTCTAAAAAATTAAAACATCTAGTCATATAGAGTGAATAAATTAAGAAGCAAACATGGAAATTTAATCCCATGATACATAATGAAATGTCACTAGGAGGTAAACCAAATGCCTCTCTCTCTCTCTCTCTCTCTCTCTCTCTCTATATATATATATATATATATATATATATATATATAAAATCATAATAGTGTCAAGTTCTTACAATAATTTCATAATGCAATTCACCTTTGTAGAGGGAAGGTGAGGCAAACATATCAAAAATCCACAAAAAATGTGTATATGTGTGTATCCATGTTCAATAGTGGCCCTAAGATACTGACCTCTTCTTAATTAGGTCATGTCCTGTAAGTTCATCATTGAATACCCTAATATATCTATACATCTTTGTGGGTGAGTGATCTCCACATGTATGATAAGTTGGGGAAAGAACATCTTATGCCTATCTATCCTTACAAGTAATCCTACATCAACCAACATAATTTTCCTAACCTATTTGAACCCTCAAACCTATCCATGCAATAAATCTAGATTCAAAGGAAATTTATACATTTTTAATCAAAAGGTTAAAATTGGGGAAAGACATAATAAATCATCAAAACCTATTTATCCTTGCCCAACTCCACCTTTCATTGGCACATTAGCCATCTTCATCTTGTGCTCTACCCATCGATTTCTTGTTTATTTAAACCCAACACAAGTATCCCAGAGATCAAAAATATTTCAAATTAATTAACATAAATGAATCTATTTTTGGTAAGTTCTTAAATAAATAGCCCACCAAAAAAGTCTTTTTAGTTTAAAAACTTTATAAAATTGGCATGTTCTTTCATTAATACATATTTTCATGTTTACAACCCATCTTATTGATATATTTTATAATTTATGCTCTAAATATAACAATTTAATGTGTTTCTATCTTTTTTAGTGTATATGATATTTTGTGATTATGTATCACCTTAGTATTTTACACTTGGAAAACTCAGATCTTGTTTTTTTCTCTTAATTTTATAGATGCCTTAATTTTGAGAGCCTCACATCTATTTTATCTTATGCCCCTTGGCATATCTTTTAGTTTGACAAATCTTATATTGATGACATAGACATCTTATCTTGACAAAAATGCTTAAAATGTACTTATCTTACACCTTTACAAGTTTTAAGCCTCTACATACTTTCATACTCCCTAAACACTAATTTTTGAGATATATAATAGCATCAATGTTATTATCTTGCCCTGAATCAAGTTTATAATGACCTAAAGTAATCTAATTTGTAAATGAAATGTATCCAAATGATCATACTAAGTGCTTTAATATGAGTTATCTCTCGATAAGATTGGTATAAATACAATATCGACATTCAGGCATTCCTTACCTAGTGATCAGACCAAATCACGTATCAAAATCACTCTATCAATCATTCAATTCATTAAAAGCTTCCCTATTTTCATATCAATCATAGGTAAAACAATATATATATATATATATATATATAACTCTTAAGTACTAAATGAGTAGTCATAAGGTCTTATTTTCCAGGTTACAAGCTAGGTCATTATTGTACTTGATTTACACACATTTCATAATTCACACACAAGCCAACATTTAGGAAAGAACTACATGAATTTGAGGCCCTCTTCTAGATTATTGGCTATGTAGGTAGTGCCCTTTAACAATAGGATCATTGAAGGTCAGCTCAACAAATGATATTAATTTACCAAATAATCATAAATATAATAATATATCACAATAATGTGGAAATATAGAATAAATAATGAATAATGAATAATAGATAAGCCACTTTGATGGGGAAACCTCCTAAATGATTTCAACAAGAATGAATACTAAAATATGATGATGAATAACTAAGCCTACCTCTTATATATAGTGCAACAAGGCCATGTGCCACCCCTAGGATGACCTACTACGTATATGTATGCATAGATAAATTTAAAAATATATGCAAAAGGGTTATGGAAGCCACAAGTTGGCTACACATATCCATAGGCATGCCAACAGTTAAGGGTATACCATGCCCCTCCCATTCAAAACAATGTTGTCCTTGATGTTGAATAAATCTTAGATGTTGTTTCATGAATGATGCATCCTCCCTAGTAGCATATTTATAAGGTAAATTCTTCCATTTGATCAGATACTCAATAATCAGTCGACATCATAGTTGCTTAGTGCACATTTAAAGGACCACTTCAAGATCAAGAATAACCCTACCTTTGAAATATAATTCAAGTAACTAAATTTGAGAGGTAACTCTTTGTCTAATGACCTTGTTAAGTTAAGATACATGAAATACTAGATGAATGTGAGTGGATGGAGGAAATTCTAGCTTGTAGGCCACACTGCCAATTTTTTGAAAGATTTGATAAGGGCCATAATACTTGGGAGACAACTTATTATCCTTTTTATATTACTTCAAAAACATCTATTTTTATGGATACAAGTGAATAAACATCTAATCATTAACTTCAAAATTCCTCTCACTCCTATGTTGATCTCCCTATTGCTTCATGTGATTCTGGACCAAAGCTAAATTGTCACACAAACTAGCAATGACTTCTTATTGATGTTGAAGGTGTTCTTCCACAATATGCACCTTTACGTGGGTATCCAAGGGTGAAGTGAGAGATGGAGGATGGTATCCATATAATGTCATAAAAAGAGACATTTTGGATGAACTATGCACTGAAGTATTATAACACCATTTAGCTAAGGGCAGCCATTAAACCTATTTATCTAACACAAAGCAATGAAGGTGCCCTTCTAGACACTTTTTGACTACCTCAGTTTGTAAACTGTATTGAGGATGATAGGATGATTTTTGAGCCAATCAAGTTCTCAAACATTTAAATAATTCTATCTAAAAATTACTAGTGAATATGGGATCTTGATCAATGACAATAATGTTAGGAGATCTATGAAATTTTTGAACTATATTGAGGAAGCCAGGAGCTACTATACTAGCCACCAATGGTTGAGTTAAATAAAAAATGATCATACTTTATGATTCTATCCATAATGACCATAATAAAATTTCTACCTTCAGATCATGGTAACTCAGTAATGAAATCCATAAATACATCTTCCCATTGTCGACTAGGGATAAATAGGGGTTGTAAAAGACCTAGGGTTTTAATGGTTTCACCTTTATTTTTATGATATACCATACATTCAAAATCATATATTTTTACATCACCCTTGATTCCTTTCCAAAACAATCCTTCTTGAATCTATGATAGGTTTTCAAAAACCCTGAGTAACCACTAAGTGAAGACACATGAAGTTATTGAAGGATTATTTATTTGAGAAGAGAATTATAACATAGATATAATATTTCTTTGTACTATAGCACATTCCCATTCCATGTAAAGTTTTTAATCACATCTAAAACCTATTTTAAATTCTGAATCACTACATGGTAATACTATCATTCTCCCATTTTTCCTTTGTTTTCTTGAGTCATTCTGCCTACCAAATGGTTATGGCACATAACAATGCCTCAACTAGTTCATCATGCCTAGATAGTGCATCAGCCACCAAATTTTATTTTCCTTCCTTGTATACAATTTTAAAATCAAAACCTAACATTTTCATCATCCATTTTTGTTGTTCTTAAGAGGATAGTCATTGTTTTAAACACTATTTAAGTCTATCATGATCAATCTTTACTTGAAAGTGATGACCCAATATATAAGGTCTCCATTGTTTGAATGCATGTAGAATAGCCATAATCTCTTTCTCATATATGGGTTTGATATGATTTTTAACCTTTAGTTGATGACTTTAAAATTTAATGGGCCTACCCTCTTGCATGAGTATTGTACCCATACCATATCCAAAAGCATCACATTCAATAATAAAAGTTTTAGAAAAATATGGATTAGATAATACCAAGGTGGTGTACAGAGCCATTTTTAGTTGTTCAAATGTCTTGCTAGATATATCAATCCACTTCAAGGATTCTTTATTCAAAAAATAAGGGAGTGGTGTTGTAATACTACCATATTGTTTGGCAAATCTATGATAGTAACCAGTTAGCCCCAAAAATCCCCTTAGTTACTTAATTGTCTTGGGAATCTGCCACTCTATGATGGCTTGGATTTTTTAAGATAAATTTGTTCTCCCTTATGTGATATAATATAACCCAAATATTCGACTTCCTGAACTCCAAGATCACATTTGGATAGTTTAGCATACAAATGATGTTGCTCAGGAACTAAGAGTACCTATTTCATATGATACAAATGATCTTCCCAATTTTTGTTATAAATAAGGATGTCATCAAAGAACAAAAGTAAAAAAATTCTTAAAAATTCCCTAAGAACCATATTCATCAAACTTTGAAAGGTGGATGGTGCATTGGTGAGACCAAAAGGAATGACCAAAAATTCATAATGGCCTTTATGAGTATGAAAGTTTGTTTTAGGAATATCTTCCTCACAGATCTAGATTTGATGATACTTAGAACAAAAAGATAATTTGGTAAAATAAATAGCACCATGTAATTCATCTAACAAATCATCAATTACAAGAATAAGAAACTTGTCTTTAATAGTGAACTTGTTGAGCTCTCTATAATATAGGCACATATTCCAAGTTCATCCTTCTTTCACACTATGACTACTGGAGAAGAATATTCACTTTGGCTATGGAAAATGGTTCTTTCCTCTTGTAACTCTTGTACCATTTTTTAAATTTCAATATTTTAGGAATAAAGATATCTATATGGTCTAATTTTGGGTGTCCTACTTTTAGGAATGACTCTTATAGCATGATAAGGAGTATGGCTAGGAGGAACACCTTTTGGCATGGATCCAAAAATATCTGAATGCTCATCCAATATTTATTATAACTAAAGATGGGTAAAATCCTTAGTTTGTCAAACATAAATGGAAAAAAAGTGTGCCACAAATCCTTTAGCACCCTTTTTCAACATATTGGTCATCTGATGTGAACTAACCACTTATGGAGATTTAAAGCTTAATCTACATAGTTCCACTGGCTTGCCTTAAAAATAAAAATGCATGAATAGTTCATATAAATTCATCTCAATAGTACCTATTATGGTGAGCCATTTTACTCCCAAAATAATGTCAGTCCCACCCATAGGAATAACAAACATAAGATAATCTAGAAAATAGTTCCCCATTGCTAACTTAATACTATAGAATTTTTTAGAACAATTAATTGTACCATCATTTTCAATCATAAATTTAAATTTTAAGGTTGGGTAGATGAAAAAATTCAAATGAGAAACCAACTTATTGTTGATGAAATTGTGTGTACTACCTGAATCAATCAACACTTTGACCTTTTATTTCTTAATGAAACCCATCACCTTAAGATTTTGAGGAGTAGAAATACCTACAACAGCATGTCATGAAATAGTAGGTTGAGAATATATAGCTTCATCCTTGGGTCCTTCAAAACCCTCACTATATGCCTCCTCATTTTCATCCTTGTTAGCCCTTTCAATGTAAAATAGCTTATTTTTGACACATCAATTACCTTTTCTCCATTTTTTGTCACAACCATAACACAACCCTTTGGCATGTTTATCCTTAATTTGTTATAGTATCAATTTGGTAGGTTAAGGCTATGATGGAGTTGGGAAGGTGTGTTATTGACTAGTAGTGAAAGGATGGAATTTGATCATCTATTTTTGTTCTACCAATCGTGCCCTTGGTATAGCTTCAGATATAGTTATGGGGTTAAACATACAAACCTCTAATTGAATACTATCTTTTAGTCTAGCTAGAAAAAGCTTAATAAGATTCGCCTCAATGATATCCTCCAAATGTAAGGATATATTCTAAAACTGATGAATATAATCCTTCATTGCTCCTTTTTGTCATGGTTTGGCTAATTGGTTAAGTTATTTTTTAGAAACATTATCTCAATAGTGAGACATCAGTTCATTAGAGAATACTAACCATGTAACAAGAGAAACAATGTTCTTCTTTTGATCACAAAACCAATGATACCAAATGAATGGATCAAGTTATAGATATAGAGATGCCATAACTACCTTTTGAGAGCTAGGAGTTTAGTGTAGATCAAATATATTTTCAATTTGAGTGATCCAAGTGAGTGGATCTTTACCATCAAACTTGTACAAGTATACTTTTGGTAACATTGATTTTACCCCTGTATTGGTGGTGTTAGTATTGAAAGGAGGAGAAATAGAAGGAAAAAGTGGAGGGTTTTTGCATGGTAAATGAGATGAAATGGTATCCAATTTTATCATGATCTGATACAACTAATTATTCATGCCATTAAGCTCACTTTGTATTACTGATATTTGAGTTTGGACTTGCACATCCTTCTACATTAGGCCATGTAGATTTGACTATATTTGAGAAATCATATAAGATGATTCAAAATCCATGTCATCCCTTAAAGGATTTTTAGGTTCATCTTTCCCTTTCCCCCATTCATGGGTGTTCAAACTAGGCATACAAAGGTTTGATGGTGAACCTTATTTTACCCCATTGACCCAACTTTGACCATAAATTTTCTAAATTATTTCAGCCTCAAATAAAAAATATCAAAGAATAGACACAAACTATTTTTTTCCAAGGTTTACAAAAATGTAAATAAATTTGAAAAGTTATACAAATTGTGAGATATGGAGTAAATTTATGAAACAAACTAAAATGAAGATAAATTTTAAAAAATATATCCAAATGAGCCAAAATTTTAATGAAAACTTACTTGACTAATTTCATAACTCTAGTAAAAAAATTGAGGATAAATTCACTATTGTTTGCAAGATATATCTAAATTTCAAGATCTAGAGTTTTTGACCTAATTATGGCCCAAATCAATGCTCTGATACCACTTAAAATGATATTAATTCATCAAAAAAAATAGAAATATAGTAATATATCATAATGACATGGAAATATAACATAAATAATGAATAATTTATAAGCCACTTCGAGGGGGAAACCTCCCAAATGCTCACAATAAGAATGAATACTCAAATATGATGATGAATAACTAACCTTACCTCTTATATATAGTCTAACAAGGCCATGTTCCACCCATAGGCCAACCTACTAAGTATATGAATGCATAGGGAAATGAAAAATAACATGTAAAAAGGTTATATAAGCCATAATTTGGTTACACAAATCCCTATACATGCCAATGGTTAAGGGCATAGTAGTGTGCCCACTAACCTATTTTTCCCCAAGGTCCTATTAAAGATGAAAATTTAGGGTTTTTCCTTTTTACAAGGAATGACAATCCATGACCCATATCTGAATGCACCAAAGTGATGTAAAATCCAAACCTAGAAGCATTCAAGTGGATGCAACTTATTTTAGTTGATATTTCATACAAGACACTAACACCAAACCTAAGTAGTAAAGTCAATACAACCACCCTAGGTTGACGTTACTATTTATAGAACTAGAGGCACCAATTATAGAATCTCACAACTATTCCAAAACTATCTTCCCACCTACTTTAATCATGTTTTAGATCTATATCTGCATTAGCCTTAGAGTAAGCTAAGTACATCACTTCTTTGTCATTTCTATATCTATCATAGTTTTACTTTGCATTTAATTGGCTTACTATATATCTAATATTCACCCTTGTGCCCTATAATTTATATATCCTTAACCCTACCTATCAAAGATGATCCAAATCCAAATTAGGGTTAAACATCTAGCACAATTTTATTATTTTATTGGTATGTGATGACCTAACACCAAACTTTGTTCCTTGACGAGATGATTTAGGTAGTATGATCTTCCCCACACATAGTATGTATTCCTATCCATAATATGATTATGTAACTCATTTTTTTTTTCATGATAAATTTAACTTAATTATTTTTTTTCACTTGTAGGTTACATAGAGCCCCAATTACCTTCACTTCACTATTTAGGTAAGGTAAGTATTCCTAACATCTTGTTTCCTTACTGCATAATTTTACTTGGTACTACAACTTGCCAACTCATGAAAAGGTGTCTTTTTGAGGGGAAAAAATATATACAAATAAAAATTGCATAGTGTGACATGTCTATTATAATGTCCAGTGATTTTTTAGTGATATCCTAATTTACACTCAAGTGGGTTCTCTCTAAATTTCAATTCCCTACACTCTCCATGTTTCTACACTTAGACAATTTTTGGATCATTTCTTTGATATTTTTACCTTCCTTTTGCTTAAATCAAAAACTTCTCATTAGTGATAAAACCACCTTATTAGTTGATGAAACTATATTATAGGGTTATACAACCACCCCATGAGTGATGGGTTCATCAGGATGTTTGTGAAAGCCCCCCTAATGAACCCATTATATAAGGACAGTTCTATTTTAAATAAAGGTTGGTTTTGAAATGTAATAGGGTGGTTTTGTCTTCAAGAGTAGTGGTTATGAAACCACCCTTACACATAGGGGCAGTTCTATCACTGTTGTTTCATCTTCTAATTTTAGCTTCTGACACTCATTGTTTGACATATTTTACATACTTATTATCATGTTGTTTGTTTTTTGTTCCTTAAGTTCACCTTCAATTAGGCCCAACTCACTCCCTCTTCTATTTTTAGTCATTTATAGTCCTCTCAATTTGAATTCCCTATTGGACTTATTTGAAATCTCACATTAAAGATATGTTGCTATTCTACAAGTAAGCTAAATTTAGCTTGATTTTGGATCCAAAAATTTTCATTGGGGTCTAGATTTTTGAAATTTTTAATAACCACCGATTGCTGCCACTATTTTGAAACTCTACCTTTGTTGTTTTCATATTTGAGTACATAATTTCAAGCAAGAAAATTCATTATTTTCACAACCACATATTTACATTCAATGCATAAGAAAGCCATTGTCATCTACTCTTTTATTTTGATTTATTTCTCTCTTATATTATCTTTTTGTGATACTATAAATTGATCATCCTTCCAATTACATAGTTCTTAGAATCATTTGTTTAGTGAAGGAGATAACACGTTGAGGACCACATCACAGATACTACTTTTGATTTCAATTGATCTACACCTTGATCAAGTTGGGAGTTTGTAATTTAGATTTATTAATTTTTCTCATTATAATATATTATATTAGTTTCCTTTCTCATATTAGTTTAAATATTTAACTCTAAAAAGGCAAAATTGATAGGAAAGATAATTCTTCTCTCTCCCATCTTTGTATAAAAATATTAATTAATTTTCGTTGTTGTTTATAGCCATTCAATAGATTCTATCAAAACATATATAGTTTATTCCTAGCCCAAGGTAGATATTAGTAAAAAAATCAAATGCTTTCAAATTTAATCAAAATCAATTTTTAGTTTCAAAACAAAATCTTATTTACACACAAACAAACACACTAGCAAGTAGAAAACCTTAGTAAAACCTTATTAATAAAATGTGTTGTTTTGATCTTGATTCTCTTTATTTTATTAGATTAAAAATGTTATTTTTAGTTTACTAATTTATAAAATTATAATTCAAAATTGTATTATATTTAGAACAAATCATTGAAACATAGTGTGCATCCACCTAGAAATAACAAAACTCACCCTAGCTTGCATTCGTTAAGAGAATTCTTAGATAATTTTTAGTATTTATGCATAGGATCTAGATTTTATTTTGAATTTATGTACATTTTATAAAACCCTAGTTTGAACAATATATCCATTCATCTACAATTTGAAAGTACAAAAAAAAATTCATTTACTTTACATTTAGAAAAGTTATAAATCAATACTTGCATTTGTTAGGCTGGATTTCAATTTCATTATTGCATGAATCCAAAAAACTAAAGAAAATAATAAAAAGATTCACCTTTCTCTCTTTACTTTTACTATTTGTTATTTCTTTTCTTTTTGTACTCTTGTTTCAGCAATAAATTCATTTGTAAAAAACTTGTCAAAATGTGCACAAGCACAAAAATAGTCAACAATCTAAAACTTTCCAGGATGAGTGCAAATAAAATCCTTACTCACACATTCAAAACAACAAGCACCTAGTTTGCAATGCATACAATACAATCTATATATTTATTCATTACAGTTGAATCTCTCTTTATCATTGGATGAGACTCACTAAGCCTCTTTATCCTCATAGTGTTAGTCTATTTCCTAAAGTGATTAATCCTATTCTAGCAAGTGCACTTGAAAATGATATTTATTCTGAACTTAGGCTTTATGTATGTTGATTTACCCATAGTTCATATATTATCATTAGTCAACTTGAATCCCTAGACAAATAATATAGGCATGAAGTCCCTTTAGTAACACCCCTCTACATTGTTCCCCATAAAGTAAATAACCGATAAATCTAAGCCTTTCATATTCCCTTTCCTTTGTCCTCGGGTCTATCCTCATCCTATTTCATTTAGGCTATCCATAATATTTTATTATGTTGGTTATCTCCGTCAAACCTCAATAAGTCAAGTGCACAATTTATCAGGTGTTATTAGTGTGTATACAAAGACATGTGAATAACTTGATGAAATCTATTGAATTAAATATAGGGAAATGCAGTACAATGTGGGACATAGGTCATATAAATGTGATTTATGAAGAGGTAATGATATTATCAATATGGTAATATATTTTAATGAATTTACTATATATTTTTCCAACTCCATGTTGGATATGAAATTGAGACAAGTTTACAGATATTACATTAGGATATCATGCAATTATTTTAAATTATTTTTTTTCAAACAATTCACATTTCCTCTCTATGTTATCATAGTTTGCAATAAATTTCTCATTGGATTAATTTATTGAAAGAAATTAAGGTTGTTACATAAGTTTATATACATCCATGGAAACATGATAACAAAACATATATTTTTTATTTGTTTTTGTTACAAACACCTTGATAAACATGTATATTATAAAATATTACTAGATACCGTAATTTCTTATCCATAGTCCATGTAAAAATATTTTACAAAAAAAGATATAGATATATTACCTTCATTTCATAAAAATAATGAAGGCATGATATCATTATATAATTTACTTATGTTAGGTGAAAAGACAAAGATCGTAGAATTATGGCTTGATATGTTAACAGTTACTAGATATTATTACCTAAGGAAGATATGCACACTTTTACACTTGTTATTGAAATAAATATATTAAACTATAGATTTAATTTTTAATATATTATAAAAACAATGATAGGAACTTTTATAATTCATAAAATACACTAAAGTCTCCTAATCCTATCATTATTATTAGTGCAGCCAAAAATTGTCAAACATTAGGTAAAGTTGTGGTAATAACTAAAATAAAAACTATATGGGGAGAATAATCAAGGACTCAAATATATACAATCATATGTACATCCATCAAAACATGATGTAAAACAAATATTTATCATATGTTGTATTTGTAAACACTTGAAAGACACATAGAGTAAAAAATATGACCTCATAATAAACTAAATGTCCTATATTCTGCTACAATCCATATCACCATATATTTTTTTTGAAAAAAAAAATCTCTCTTTAAGAAATATGAAGGAATAAAAATATTATACCATTTATTTAAGTTTGTTGAATATGCAAGGATCTATGCTTTATGACTTGATATGTTAATTTATTTTATAGATGTTTCTCTCAACGTAACAACATATGAATGTTGTTGTTTGTTAAATAATTTTTGTCTCACAAATATAAAAGGTGAAAAGTATTAGATTTTCTTACCTGAGGATGATAAATATTTTATAATTGATATTTTCAAACTCAAAATCTTATTAGTGAAAAAAAATATTAATTTACATAAATAATTCATGAAATATATAAACTATAATGTTCATGTCATATTTTATTGACCATAAATACTTCAGTGACTGAATTCCATCATTGCAGTCAATGAGATAACAAAAAATTTCTTGAACAATTGTTAAACATGTAATAAAAACTAAAAACATATATTGGGAGAATAATCAAGAAGGCAACACGCCATAATGGTATGGACATCCATCGAAGCATGATAAAAATGTCATACTTTTTTTATGTTATATTTGAAAACATAATGAGATACACATACAAACTATAAAATATGACCACAAAACACAAGATGAATGTCCTATGTTCATTAATAGAGTCATTTTAATCATATTATGTTAAATATTTGATTACTTAAATCCAATTCATATTTAATAGGAAGGCATGATAACATTATAGAATTTACTTGTGCATAGTGAGAATTTAAGGATTTTAACATTAGGATATAATATGTTAATGAATTTCATACATATTTATGTTAATGAATTTCATACATATTTCTCTAAATGTAGTGACATATGAATGTTAAAGCTTTTTAAAAAATCAAGGATATACATAAAATGACTATTATAAATATACTCTCAAACTCCCCAAACTAATGTTAATAAATGAGATTATGATATACTAAAGCCACTAAAACCATTCATGGCATATGATTGAATTTTTATTAGTATTGAACATTCCTACATGAAGACAATGTGTATTTTTATTGATGCTTTCAAAATTTAACATTTATTATTGAAATAAATATAATATTCTACAAACTTAATTATTGAAATATTAAAAAATGCATACATATCTCTAGAATTGTGTGTGGGGAGAGGGAGAGGGAGAGAGAGAGAGAGAGAGAGAGAGAGAGAGAGAGAGAGAGAGAGAGAGATTGAAAACAAAAACCTTGAAATAAATCAATATTCACCTTTAAAATGTAATTTATTGTTGACAAAAAAATGTTAATCATTAATGAGTATAGTTCATTTAGTTACATTGTCATAGTTAACATCTACTCAATAATTTATTGATGATTCTATTCATCATTCATTTTGATGGTTTCGAAAACTTAAGAAATACTTTAAGACCACAATGCATAGCGGGCTTGTATTGAAAATTACGACCAATACATTAATAATTTGCATCGTGAGATTTTGTAGATATCCACTTCAATGGTAAAAGTGTAGAACATGCTTCAAATTTACATGTAGTGACAGATGAATAGAGTGTCAATAGAATGACAAGCACAAACCCTCTTTATAAATATGTCCAAAATATTTCACTTTAAATTCATTCATTTATGTAATGAGTACATGACATTCTAACATATTTATGACAAGAATGACTTACAACATAAAACATTGATATGTCACTACACTCAATACAATGATCAAATGATATGTAAAGTATAAATATAACAAGTATGAAGTAAAACACTTAAAACCCTTCAAAAAATCAAATAAAAAATATTTGTGTACATGCCAAATAATTATTGTAATTGACGATTCAATATTTTTATTTAGAGAATATTATAATAATTTGTTTTAACCACCAAGAAAAAGCATGCCAATTAAAATGAGATATTAAAATTATAGTGGTTCATACCCACTCCAACCATTTACTAACCTCTTTATCCATGCTACCGTAAAATATATAAGAGCAAGGTGCAAGCAAATTTTTTTGAAAGCATTGCTATCATAAAATAAAGGCCTTAATCTTTATATTATCAATATGTATTTAGTAAAATATTTAAATTTTTATTATAGTAGTAACATAACTTGCCAAATTTGAACCCATTTATTTTTAACTTAAAAAATAATATATAATATTAAGAAACATTTTTAATTTAAAGAGATATTAAACTCAAATAAAATAATGTAATCATACAAGAAATTAATGCTTGAAAATAAAATAAAAATATCATCTCAAAAAAATTATAAAAAGAATGACCTACACCACATTAAATATTAATAAAATAGACAAGCATATCTCTAATAGTTCATGTCCCATTAGTCTTGTGAATATATAAAATATATATTTATAACGTAGAGTATTTTTTTTTTTTTTTTAAAATCAATATAAGAGAAAAGTGAAAGTAGCATGTTATTAAATGTTTTATAATTTTTAATAAGAAAGGAATTTTATATTGTTTATATTATTTTAATGTTTACGAGATAATTTACAGATATAAATTCATCTCATAATTTTTATAAATATAAATACAATAATAATGTTAAAAATAATTAAATTGTTTTTATAAAAAATTATATATTTTAATGTATAAATTAATATGGAGTCTAATAATAAAATTTGGTATTTGGTACTGAGACCTAAGTGATCTATCAACCCCCATCTAAAGTCCATATTTTTTGAACTCCAAAGAACCGATTATTATTATATTTACATAATTGGAAGACGTAAATAATGCTTCACTCTGTTACCTAATTTCAAGCCAATCACATTATCAACCCCCTTTATAAAAAAAATCAATTAAAATATATTAAATTTGGTATGCTTCAATACATGTGATACTTTATTTTGGGAAGAGGCTATTATTTTCACTATAAAGCTAGATTCTTTATGCTAATGGGCCTTTGTCTCACCTTTTCACTAAAACGAAAAAAGACATCCATTTTCGTGCCTTTCCACTAAAATAACTTTTTCGACCAAGCTATAGACTTCATGCTATTTTAACATTTCATAACGAAAACTTTTATCTGTAATCAAAATAGACAATATTGATGTTATATTTGTCAAAATCATTTCCATATTGATGTCCAACTTTTAATTTTCAATGGTATGCACTAAACATTGTAAATTATGAATTGCAGTATCCACCATTTAAATAACCAATTGACATTCAATGATGTCACTGTAATATTATATTCCTCGTATCTAAAAGAACTCTCTTTTATGTAACACCAACTAAAATTGGCCCCATCCTACCCATGACGAGTGAAAGAAAGTTTTAAATGGTACAAATTATTAAATCGTAGCTTCATCCATTCACCTCCTCGATTCCTTTCTTCTTTCTTTTTCTTTTGAGTGGTTAAATCGTCACCTTACCCATTTGAATCTTTAAAGCATATATCTAGGAAGTAGTTTATTGTACGAGTTAAAAATACTCTTGTTAACATTAATTAAATAATAATCTTTTTTGGTATATATATTTTTATATACTAATCAAATAAAAGTCTTGCAATGACAAATTAGTATTTATAAAGTTTTATAAAGTCTTTTGTTTCAAAAAATAATAATAATTTTTTACAATTAATTAATTTTAAAGTTTGTATTTATAAATATTCAAATTTGGTACAAACTCGTATTTCACGTTATTTATTGCAGTATATATATATATAGACCATTGATAACAAATGAGACATTTATTGACAATTTTTTGGGGAGTTTCTCTTTATTCTAATTTGTAAGTTTGTCTATTAGTCATCTATCTTACCAATTTGTCATGAGGATCCTAAGTCTTAGTCATGTGTCCTTACAGACAAGTCCACAATAACTGGACAAGCGCAGTTTGTAGCCTAGTCCAATTAGTGCAAACTTGTCTAAGGGTACTTTTCAGAATTCTTGCAGGAGAATGTTTCATTTTATTTTTATTTTTGACCATTATGTCTTATCTTAAGTTGGATTTTGTGTGCTAATAGATCCCAAATTCAAAATCAAAAAATCTATAAATACAAGGTTCTTATAAGGAATTAAGAATGATTCTCCTCATTCTCAATAGTTATTCAAATATTTTCATGATCTATCTATATGATCCATGTACAGCCCCTGTGCAACCAAGTTCACTCATTATTTGCTCTACTACACAGAGCGTACACCTCGTACCCAACCGTGTGCACCCCTTTGCTTAAAGCTTGATCTTAACCATTTGCACCAGTCCCGCACTAGTTCACGGTCTCCTATGCACCACCCGCACTTGTGCACCAAGTCTTGTGCAAGTTGCCAACTTATGTGCACTCTTTGCCTCATAATCCCATGCCAAGTCTTGCGCCTACTCACTAACTGCAGTGCATCGAATTACCCATGTACCTTACAGTCCTGCATCTATGCTCCATATAGTCATGCACACATCACTAACTTATGTACCCTCCGTGCCTTAAAGTTCTAATTGCCTCACCGGTATCTACTTGGACATGTTGACTTGTCTCGTCCACATGTCTCAATTGACCTAACTACCATTTTCACCAAAAGGATATCCCAAATTCGAATTCAAATGGTTGAAAACCTAGACATTGTCTATTCTAACCATTGCCAACTACCACATCTAACAAGATTGATGCAATGTAGATATTTTTCTTGGCAATTGAACATCAGTTATGATGGATCTTGTATTCTTATACTCTATATGTAACATACACATCTAGTTCAAATAGATATAACCTAGTTTGGTGCCATCACACATATTTGTAACATAGTTTACCTTATTTTATGCATCTAGTCAACTCACAAGCACTGTTAACATTGTACTCTTTATTATTTTACCTATTCTCCATTGATGAATAGAAGTTGTATTTATTGCAAGTTAAGACTTCCACCATATTGAATGTGTTTTGTTTATTTTACTTGAATATTGTACTACGCATTCGCTCTACATAGCCATAACTTGGTTGCCACCACACACCTCAGTATTTGGCCTTGTGGTGTGGATCAACTAGTATTAGAGCATTTAAAAAGCCTAAGGAGGAATCGATATCCAGGCCCCATTTTATTCTTTTTCCTATGCCTATAACCACAAGATCACAATGAGAGAGAGAAGGTTTCTTAATTGATTATGTTTCATAAACTCCATCAAGATGTCATAATAAAAACAAGATGGTTGATGCCCAAAATCAACCTGAGGCATCCCTAAAAATACAAAGGCTCACCATCGATGCTCTAAAGGCAAAATGCACCAAACATTTTGTTAAGTTCTGTAAGTTGATGATGCAGCTCAACCTAACATCCTCTTCCTCATCTCAACAACACACTTCATAATGGTTAAAGCAATAAGCTCCCTTCAAGGTACAAATCAATCTCAACATCCCCTTATTTGAAGGCAAGATCGATACCAAAGCATTTCATCCTTAGATTTAACAACTCAAGGCATACTTTTTAGTAAACTATTTTACTCATGATAAAAAGATCACGTTCACAATTTTGAAGATGTTCATTTCATTTTCCAACTGGTGGGAGATCTTCACCATCCAACACATGCATGTGTGCATTCTAGTTGAATCATTGAAGACTTTTGTCAATGCATTGAAGGAATAATACTACCATATCTAACACTTTGAATATAAATAAATCAAGTTCCAACAATTATGCCAACACAAGGATCAGTCAGTGGAAGACTAAACCAACTCATTTTATGACTACTTAGTGTGCCTACAAGAGAATTAGAGTGAATAACATAGAGTGATAAAGTACCTCAGTGGAATTTTACCTTGTATCCATGTGAAGACGGGATTATTGACTTCTAAGACTTTAGATCAAGCATATCATAACACCACCAAGATCGAATCCAAGGCATGGATGAAGCAGCATGCCACCTCTTCATCTAATGTAATCTACAAGGCCCCACCAATGCACAACTCCAAATCATAGCCTTTTACATAGAAGAAACAACAAACTTCTCATAAAAGTGAGCAAAACCAAAATCCTACTCAATAATTGAGGGCTCTATCACCTTCTAATTTAGACAAAGGTAAAAATAAGTCTGGCGATAAGTGGTGCCATCATCATCACTCATCCATCCATAATGACTCTAAATGTCATGCATAGTAGTCCCTACTTGCACAGTCTACATCAAGACCCATACCAATGGATAACACTAATGCAGATGCCTCTTCTCTAAGTACCAACTCTAATATGATTGACATATCTAAAGAACATGATTGTCTCTTCCACACTTAGTTTTGGGTAAAAGGTTTAGCCTTTCCACATCATCATTGATAGTGGTAGTTAGAAGAACACCATTGCACAATCCACAGCTCAGCACCTTGGTCTCTCCACTACTACACATCTTAACCATATTCTTTAGGATGACTATAGTAAGGAAAAGATAGACAAGTTCGATGATAATGCACTTTCTAATATAATGTAAAATCAATGGAGGATCACATCACTTGTGACATTGTACCTCTAGAGATCTGCAATATCTTGTTGGAAAGACTATACCTATTCGACCATGAAGATACATATCAATCCAAGCCATAACATTGGACTATTTGAATGTAGGATCAATTATATAACCTTTTTGAGCTCATGCCCTTAGCCAAAGTCACTTTGGTATTTGGAAAGTAATGTCACAATCTCATATCGTACGTGAAAAAATTTGTGTTACTCATGGTTTGCCCTGATACACTTGCATAACGAGGAATGACAAAACACACCCTAGTAGTCTACAACACTCGTAAATCATCAAAACAACAAATATAGATAAAAAAAATCTACTAGTGTAGTAAAACAAAGTCTTTTATGAACTTGAAGGCCTTCTAACACATTATTTAGTAAAACACCACATTGATTTGGTTCTTAGATTCCCTCTTCTAGATAGTTCCCTATATCATAGATTAGTTTGGGAGAATGATGAAATCTTGTGTCAAATTCAAAAGATCCTTGATCATGGTAAGATTAGGATAATATATTTTCCTTGAGTGAGTTTGATATTCCTCACACCCAAGAAGGATGAGTCTTGATGACTTTGTATAGACTATTATACACTCAATAAGATAATAGTGAAGAATCGATATCCACTACTACACATTGACAACCTCTTGAACTAGCTCCAAGGCACTCACTATTTGACCAAGATCGACTTGAATTCAGGTTGCCATCATGTCCCAATCATCTTGAAGACATTTGGAAGATAGCATTCAAGACATGGGAAGGATTGTACAAATGGTTGATCATGCCTCTCAGCCTAACCAATGTGCCAGTTACATTCATGCACTTGATGGATGATATACTCAGACCTTTCCTAAACACCTTCATTGTATACCTAGATAATATGCTCATCTTTAGAAAGAATTATGAGGAGCATATGGATCACATCTCATGCATATTAAGCACCTTGGGTCAGCACAAGTTGCAAGACAACTTTACAAAGTGCACATTCAGTGCTATGTAGGTGTAATAGTTGGGTTGCATCATTAACCACACTATAATTAGGATAAATCCAAATACGATTAAATTAATCTAATATTGGCCTACTCTACACAATATCATATAATTGAGGAGTTTTATTGGACTTGATAACTTCTACTATAGGTTCATCCTTGATTTCTCACACCTCTCTTGGGCTCTCAGGCAGATGACATGCAACAAATCCAAGTTTATTTGGACTCATATGAAACAATGCACTTTTGAGACCCTTAAAAATATCCTCTACATAACACCTATTCTTTCAATGCTTAACATTATGTAGACCTTCAAAACTCACACTGATGGACTTGATTATGCACTCGATATAGCGTTCATGTAGTATGAATATACGATCACATACCATTTAGAGACGTTTAGTGACAAGGTGTAGAGATACTCCACCTATGAGAAATAACTATATGATATTGTTCAAGTAATTAAGCAAAGGTGAAATTACATTATCAAGAAGGAGATGTTATTCATTTGGACCATAAACCACTTCAATTCCTACAAATGCAAAACAATATGGAAAATGCATTAGATGTGAAATGGATGACTTACTTGAAATAGTTCTATCTCATGATCAAGCAGAAGAAATAAAAGTATAGTAAGGAAATATATTGGCTTAGTTGATTACCAGTTCACACTCTCATCATAGTCTTGGACATGTGTTACCACAACTTCATAGATTGGGTAACCCTCTACTCATTTGACCATGACTTCGCAGTGACTTACACTATCATTTTGCAAGGTAAACAAGTACTAGAGTTTTACTTGTTTGATTAAATTATTTACAAACTTAGACATTTATGTGATCCTTCTAATGCACATGACACACCTTATGCATTCTTTGTTGGTGACAAAGTCTGGTTATAACTTCAAAAATAATGCTTCAAAGGTCCACAACAAAATATCAAGCCTCTGTGATATAATACATGCACCATTTTGTGTGTAGTTGGTAAGAACTCCTTCATTCTTGATCTACCTCAATACTTGAGCACGCACCCAGTCTTCAATGTGTAAATTTTCAAGCCTTACACTCCACTACTTCTTAAGCCAATAGTGACAACATATTTCTAATTTGGATCTCAAACCCTTGCACCCCATAGGAAAAGACTAGATAATCGAAGTGATAGACACACACACTTGACATGACACACATCAAATTTTAAGAGTGGTCAAGGTTATGTAATATGTTTATCAAGCTAAGTGGTACACTTTACAACAACTTTAGGTGTTATTTCCATAATTATGCACCAATGTAATAGAGACCATTGTTCTTCAAGAAAGGGTGAATGATTAATGCATAACCTCTATGTAATCAGGCTCACTCCTAATTTTATTTTCTATGTAGATCATGTATCTTGAACCTAAACATGCACACCCCTTTGTATGAATCTTTCTCTTAACCATTTACATTGGTCCCATAGTAGTTTTTAGACTCCTATACACTAACTGCATTTGCATGCCAAGTCTTTCAATTTATCATCAAATTATGTGTACCTTTTACCTCATAATCCCATGCCAAGTATTGCTCTAGTTCACCAACTATAGTGAACCAAATTAATCATGTGCCTCATAGTCATGCACCAAGTCCTTTGCCCATGCTCTATATAGTCACACATGTATCATTGGCTTCTATGTCCTCTATGCCTTATAGTTTCCCATGCCTCACTAGCATCCATTTGGACACATTGACTTTACTTGACCACGTGCCTCAATTGATCTAACTACCATTACCATAAAAATGAGATTCCAAATTCTAATTCAAATGGTTGATATCCTAGATATTAACTATTCTAACCATCTACAACTACCACATCTGATAAGATTGATGTACCATGGATATCTTCCTTGGAAATTAAATAATAATTATGATTGATCTTGTATTTTTATGCTATATATATATATATATATATATATATATATATATATATATATATATATATATATATATATATATATATATATATATATATATATATATAAAACATAGCATATAGTTTAGATAGATAAAACCCAATTTAGTGTTATCATACACAATCATAATATCATTTATCTTGCTTTGTGCATCTAGTCAATACATGCACTATTAACATTGTACTATGTATTTTTTCCCCTATTCTCTATTATTGAATATAAGTTTCATTTCCTGCAAGTTAAAACTTCCAATCCATTGAATGTGTTTTATTTATTGTGCCTAAATATTACACTATAAATTTTCTCCGCATAGCCATATCTCAGCTTTCTATGGCTCACCTTGGTCCTAATCCCTATGGTGTAGATCACTATAGGTCTATTGAAGAACTATTCAAGACTAAATCTTCATTTGCATATTTTTGCAAAGGGTAAAATATGATAAATAACATATATATTTCCATTCATCATTCCACATACACAATAAATTTGGATAACTATATTTGAGTTTGATCCTTCTTAAAAATATTAGAAATGTAGTGAAGTTATTGGTATTTCAATAAGGATTAACCAAAGTTAGTCCAACTTAAGCCCCTTTCCCAATCCCCCTCTTCAATTCGATTCCAATTTAGTTTATGTGCAATAAGTTAAGGTTTTGTCATTACAAGTATTAATCCATGATTTTATAGGTATGAGGACATGTTTATGACTTTAATTAATGCATATGAATGTGGTGAACTAATCAAATTTATGATATAGTCAATTGATAAAGCTCTACAGGGTAAGTGCATGGAGTTGGGGGAAATTTCTAGATATATATTATTACATAGTATCTATGTATATATATATGATCAATTACATAGTATATATATATATACATATATATATATATATATTTATATACATATACATATATATATATACATATATATATATATACATATATATACATATATATACATATACATATATATACATATATATACATATATATACATATACATATATATACATATATATACATATATATATATATATACATATATATATACATACATATATATATATATATATATATATATATATATATATATATATATATATATATATATATATATATATATATATAAAAGACATTATGATCAATTACATAGTTTTTAAGATAAGAAACATGGAAGACATTATGCAAATGAGCTAGATTTGGTGGCAATCCAAACCTATACACTATAGCATTGACCACTTACAAATCCTCGAAGGGTCCCACATATCTGGGTAAATGTTTTCCTAAATTACCAAAGTAAATTGAGATTTTATGTGACTTAACATGCATAAACACTTTATCACCCACATAAAATTTCTTAGTTATTCTCTTTAGATCAACATACATTTTTTGTTTATCATTGGGATTGACCAACCTCTACCTAATTATCTTGACTTTCTCTTCCATTTCTTAAAGAATATCATGTCCAAAGACTACCATATCTTCTAACATATCCTAGTTCTTATGTAAAACATCTCAAATGGAGCCATATTCAATGTTGATTACTATGAGTTGTTTTAAGCAAACTCAACCAACAGAAGTTAATAATCCAACTTGTATTGATGATCCATGCAATATGCATGAAGGATATCTTCTAAACGCTGATTAACTCATTATGTCTATTTGTTATGGCTGATATGCAGTTATGAAGTTTAACTATGTACCTAGAGCTAAATTTAGGGTCAACCAAAATTGAGAAGTTATCCTTGGATCTCTATCCAACATCATATTCTTGGAAAATCATGTAATTGATACACTTCCTTCATGAATCTATTCACAAGAATAGGTGCATCATTTATCAAGTTTCCTAAAATGAAGTGGTATACCTTGGTTAGTTTGTCAACTTTAACCAAGATCATGTTAGCATGTTCTATGATAATTTAAAACCTTAGACAAACACCATACTGATAACATGTCACTTCCATTATGTTATATCATGTGTATATAATAATCCAACTAGATGCACATGTTCAACTTTTACATGCTAATATTGCAAACAATGAGACATAAAATCCACTACATCTCTCTTAAATATTTTCAAGAAATAGAGTGGTCTAAGCTCAAACATGAGCTTGGTTACTCCTAGATGTCTTAAATATATGGAATTATGCAATTCCTTTAGCATTGTGCTCTTTAGATTATCTCTATTATGTATATGCATCCTACCATTGTACCACTAAAGACCATCAATAGTATCCCCTATGGATATTTTCCCCAATTTTCCAGATGTTCCACAAAATTTAAACAAATAGTTTTCATGAACTAATTTCTATTCATCTAATAACTTGTAATCAAATTTCAATGTAAAACATATTATAATATTTTTAGAACAAGGATCTAGAATTGCATATGAATATTGATTTCCAATCTTTAGTATAATAACAACAAAAATATCCAATCATAACAACATAACTTATAGTCAAATTGGATAATCAAAAGTATGAATTTGAAGGACAAAGTGAGACACATGAATAATATCTCCAATAGATAATGGTTTTTCATCTACTGCCTCCAAGCACAAGGGTTTATTTCCTCAAACCTGATCCCGAATTATCCAAGAGAAAATAATATGCAAACATAAACCAAGCATATCCAAACGAGAGCACTTTTCCCATTTTTATACTTTTTCAACTGGGAGTTTCTAAAATCCTCTTGCATCTGGGATAAAACATGAGAGGGAAAATAAATTATAATTCTCTTTAATTATTTTCTTAACATCACCCTTAAAGTCCCCTGTTTTAAAACAACATTAAGTTGTTCCTAGACACTAAGGTCAAATATTAAATAATAATGTTTAATTTATGGACTTTAAAATAGAGGCCAAGATGATGTTGGAAACCAATGATCTATAGCAAATAGAGCCAACTCTAAAGGTGCCAACTGGACCCACTAAACTTGAACCACACCACTACCCAACTAACCGTAGTTCCCTAACCAAACTAATAGTCCACAAAAACCCAAAGATGGACTAACCATGTATCTAGAAGGGGACATTACACAAAGCCCTAGATTGACCTATAATGAAAATTACCTAGGCCAAAAATCCTCAAGATTCCTTAAAATCCTTCGTTAGCCTAAAAAACTAATGCAAAAAAGTCTAATAATAAAATCATACAATGTGCATTAGAAAAAGAGACATTACAGTCCTCTCTTCTCAAGATTGCTTACCCTCAAGTAAACATCAACCAACCTGTTGCTCCACCTTGATAAAAACATCATACACCACAAATTATGAAGTAACATCATGGAATCCATAAGAGACAATACACCAATAATGTCAGTACTCAGATCTTGAACCAAGATGTAGAACCCAATGTAAGAGGTGAAAAAGAAGTTTTTCAAACAAGTACCCTTATGTAACCATTCGTGCATGTAAGACATCCATCCAATGTGAAGATGAACCCCTATATGCCCATAAACCAACACAAATGGCCATCAAACCTTGATATCATAACTCTGATTAGAAACATAGATGATATCAAATATGTCATCAAACCAATATCCATCAAGGAAAATTACTCCACACTCTAACTCAACCTAGAATAATTGCCCTTCAACTTCCCATACTACTGAATCACTGATGTAGCTAATGTAAAATCAGAAAGTGCTACATGATTCCAACTAAGACAACCATTAGTCTATAAGAGATCAAAGACTATGAAGTCACTAAACAACAAATATATCACTAACATATTAAGAGGAATAGTTAACCAACTCAAAAGTGAAGTATGTATGCCAACACTGCTTAACACAGATAACTCTTGAGTGGTTGGCCCACTAAGAAATTCATCAACCCAATCACTATCACCATCATGGGAATGATCAACTATGTCAACTAGAGACTCTAGGTTATGCAATTCATGTCTCTCATCATTAAAATAATAGTGAATATCATGAATATATTAAAAATGAAGCTTGGCTTATTGAACCACAATCTTAGCTTGTTTATCTCTTTCCAACCATTTTTCATTCAAAACTTGGGTATATTCTATATCAATTGTATCAAAATGTATAGACTCAGTCCTATGATAAGAGACACCATCAAAATTACCATGTATTATACTTACCTCTTATATTCCATTAGTAGGTGAAACTATACCCTTACTTTCTTCATGATTTTTAGTGGCAACATTATGAGAAAAGTGAAATACATCACTATTATTCACTAACTAAAATTTAGGACTGATTTCAACCTTTGTGTCTTTGCCTATTTTATCTTACTTGGAATGATTAGGAATTTCCATACCACAGTGGCTTGAATCCACCCTATATTCCCCATAGTTATCACACATAATTTTGGTGCCATCATTGTTAGATTCCATAACACTATCCTCCTCATGTAACCAAGTCATTACTTATTATTGAAAAATAGGAACATAACTATTGTCATTAAAATTAGAATTATTGTTATATGCTTGAGCCATGTTTTTGACCCCTTTTAGTGTATCATCATTGAAAATTTCTTGTCCAACTCTTTCAACAATGTCTTCATAAGTTTTCTCAAGTGTAAGGGCTACACTATCAAGAGAAGGAGGATGTAAGCTATCACTAAGCATTTGCAGGTAGTCCTCTTTCATCAACTTCAATGCTTCCTTGAAAGAATGCGAGTGCATATGAGAAATTCCAAGTCTCATTCCATTTTGTCTTTCCTCCCTTTGGGTTATCAAAATGAGGTCCTCTAGGTGCTTGTGAATATAATCCATCCTTGATAATGCTTGACCAATTTTGTCTTTTGTTACCATCAAATGGTCTTGCAAATCTTCCCATACCAAAAGATTTTGTTCTAATTTTTCTTCATGTGTAGGAATTATGTCATCACATGAATCGACTATCACACTAGAAGATGCATTGTGATCATTCCAAGAATCCACACCATAATTATCCATGTCAACCTCATACTCTACATCAAGGTAATATTTTTTATAATATCTCTAAAGGGTTGATCTAGGTTTGCATTACCTTCTACTTTGTGATCAACCAAAGGAACACCAATGAAAACCATACCTTCATATGGATTGTCAAACATAATCTCTACATCTCCCACCAAGAGACTCATGCACCCTCTTGTAAATGCCTCATAATCTCTGTAGGAATGATCTAGATGCACGGTAAAAGCTGTTTCCATGTCCTCATTTCCATGCAACTCTTTATCATATGAAGATTTTGACAATTCATTAGAGACATTCTAAGACTCAAGCATACTCTCTGCTTGAGTTAAGCCATCCTCTTCAAACTTTGTAACCTCATTTGTTGGTATGTTTGCAAAACAACTTAGATACAATGGATCTTTTTCCTTATTAAATCCACATGTGTGATCAAATGACCAGTGTTCCTGACAAGTGAAACAAATATGCTCTTTCCTCATTTGGTTCTTGCTCTTTTTGGGTGATCCTAAGACATGTATACCCAAAGAGATTATCTCTATAGCTATCAACTATTCCTTAAACCTCCCAATTTTCTATTTGACCAAACCTTTTGAGAAAGTATAGGCCATGGGGGAAACACATTGCTCCTTCCTCCAAATGGCCAACAAGTCTAATTATAATTGCTTGCAGATATCATCATCCTCATCTAAGATTAAGGACATAATAGTTTGTATACAAGCCCTCACATTGTCCAGATGATGCTTCCTAATTTTAGTTAAGAAGCATTGAAACATTTAAAGAATCAATTTATCACATTTGAGATCCAACAAAATGATAAATGATCTGGTTCTTTCCATGCTTTTTAAAATTTTAACCTTCTTACCAAAAGTATGGGATTTGACATAATGTAACCCATGTATGCTCTCCACAATCAGTTGTAGAACATTATTTAGTATGTCATCATTATATGGAAATACAAGAGCTATTATCCTTATGATATCACTATGACAAGAAGTAACTGCAAGTGTCACCCCTTCATAAGGATGTTCTATAAACCTATGCTGAACTAAAGTAAACATTGAGGGATGTAAGGCCCAATTTAGAAGCCTCCAATCTAACTGGTCTACTTTGGAAAAATATGTGCTAATTCCTCTAACTTAGAGAGAACATCATTACGAAATTTTGTGGACTTTAATTATAATCCAATTACACAGAGCTGATTCCCTAATTATTTTTCCTTCTGTAAATCCCTTAACTGATTACCTTTAAAAGTATCATTAAATTATTTTGAAAAAAGGACACTTTTAAAATCTTCCATTATCTTCATTTTATTTTCTAGACCTTGTTGTAGTAAATATATAAAAAAACACCCTTCACAATGCTATGCACACCCAAAGGATTTTGTACAGTAATTTCACCCTTTTCCACTAAGGAGTTTCATCAAATAGTTATCATGTTACTACTACATATTGTTTTCTTTTAATGTTTTCTATTTTTAATGATGATGTAAGGCCATAAATACTCAAAACAACTTGTAATGGGAAGGAGATATGTAAAAGCATAATTTTTTGACTTCCCAAATGAAATAATGACTAAAAATGCACATAATTATTCAGTTATAGTAGTGAGAAATTTAAACAAACACTTGGTAAGCATACTCCAACTCCTCTTAAATACTATTGATATTCAAATTAAAAATTTGAATATAGAAATTTTATGTATGGTTGTTTAAAATCAGATTTCACCATTCAATAGCTCACATGAGTTTGGAAACATACATACCAAATTCACTTTCAACTATGGCTGCCTTCATATATAAATCTTCAAATGAAGCTTTATGATCTGTTGAGAATACTAGCTTGAATATAATTTCCTTGTGACTGTAGGTGCTACTCAATTATGTATTCTAAATATATATAGTAAGTACTAGTCTGATTTAGCCCTTTGTAGATAGTAGTAAAAGCTCATAATAGGTTAATAATAATTATAATAACCATCTATTCTGAGTAGCAAAATCATTCAAAACTAAAAACCATATGGGTACTCTCCTTTAGACTCCATGATTCTTTAAATTTCCCTTATATGATATCGAATAAAGATAAATGCTAACCTGGGGCTTTTGTCTTAAGCTTAGATTCTAGTAATTTCAAAGATTATGTTATTTCTAAAAATAAACCCTTTCATACAATACCTCCAATCTTGTCCTCAGACTTCTAAAAATCTATCATTGTCACTCCTAAAAAAACCCTCACAAGCTAGGTAGGATTTTTAGCTCTGATACCACTGTAGTATCCCCTATGGATATTTTGCCCAATTTTCCAAATGTTCCATAGAAAAATTAAACAAACAGTTTTCTTGAACTAATTTATATTCATCCAATAATTTTTAAGAAAATTTCAATTTAAAACATATTATAATATTTTTAGAACAAGGATCTAGAATTACATATATATATTGCTTTCCAATCCTCAGTATAATAATAATAATATAAATATCCAATCATAACCATAAAACTTACAGTCAGATTGGACAACCAAAAGTATTAATTTCAAGCACAAAGTGGGACCCTTGAATAATATCTCAAAAAAATAATGGGTTTCCATCCAGTGCCTCTAAGCATGAGGGGTTTCATCCTCAAACCTGCTCTAGAATTCTCCAAGCGAAAATAATAACCAAACATAAACCAATCATATCCAAATGAGAGAACTTTTCCCTCTTTTATACTTTTTCAAGTGGGAGTTTCTAAAATCATCTTGCATATGGGATAAAACATGAGAGGGAAAATAAATTATAATTATCTTTAATTATTTTCTCAACATCACCCTTAAAGTCCCCTCTTTTAAAACAACATTAAATTATTATGCTTAGGCACCAAGGTCCAATATTAAATAATAATATTTAATTTATGGACTTTAAAATAGAGGCCAAGATGATGTATAAAACCAATGATCTATAGCTCATCATAAATCCCTCAATGAGATGAATCCAACCCCACTCTAAAAATCCTAAATTGACATTTTTCTTGAACTTACTAAAAATTATAACAACCAAGAGTAAATAGAGCCAACTCTGAAGGTGCCAACTAGATCCATTGAACTCAAACTACACCACTACAAAACTAACCGTAGTTCCCTAACTAAATTGTGAGTCCATGGGAACCCAAAGATAGATTAACCATGTATTTAGAAGGGGACATTAGACAAATGCCCTAGATTGACCTATAATGAAAACTGCCTAGGCTAAAAATCCTCAAGATTCCTTCAAAGCCTTGGTTAGCCTACATAACAAAGAAAAAATAGGATAACAACATCATATAATGCACACTACAAAAGGGGACATTAAACCATCATTCTTTATCTTAAAACCCTTATACCTAGGATTTTAAGCATTTTTAGATAATGCTTTTCTGACCTGATCTTAGAATTCATCTTCAAGTGAGAATTTGATCACT
This sequence comes from Torreya grandis, assembly GCA_037957365.1. NCBI lineage: Eukaryota > Viridiplantae > Streptophyta > Pinopsida > Cupressales > Taxaceae > Torreya > Torreya grandis. Next base: position 127,027 of record JARHVA010010195.1, read on the forward strand.
TGATCTCTAAAAGTACACCTAATAGTAGCCATGAATGCTATATACCTCATATGGCTTAGATCATTAGCTACTCTGTTATCCTTGCCTTTGATATAGTTAATATCAAAATCATAATTAGATAACAACTCTAACCATCATCTTTGATTAGCATTTAAAATTAGTTGGGTGAAGATGTATTTGAGTCTCAAGTTATTAGTCTTGAGCTCAGATAGTTTTACCAATAAATAATGCCTTCAAACTTGTAAAGAATGAATAATTTTCATAAGTTATAGGTCATGAGTGCCATAATTCACCTCATATGTCTTCAATTTCTTAGAATCATAGGCTACCACTAAACCATCTTACATAAGAACTCCTCTAAGTCCATCCCTAGATGCATTGGTGATCACTAAGAATTAACCGTTAGGATAAAAAACTCTTAGTATCAGTGTTAAAGTAAGCCTCTTTTTTAGTTATTTAAAGGCTACCTCACACTTATCTATCTAGATGAATCTCTGATTCTTCCATTGAAGAGATATAATTGGATTAGCTATCTTAAATTTTTTTGGAATGGATCTCTTATAATAGCCCACTAATCCCATGAAACTTATTACCTCGTGCATAGTCTTTGATGCCGACCACTCCATAATGGCTCTTATCTTTACTATATCTACTAAAATACCATCCATAGAGAAATTACTGCATTTTATTTTGAAAATATACACACTTAGACAATTTACTATACAATCTATGCTTCTACAAATAGTGCAAAACTAGTTTTAGATGTTGTAAGTGTTCTTCCTCATCCTTACGATAAATGAGAAAGTCATCAAGAAAGACCAACATAAAACCATCTAGGTAATATGTTAATACACCATTCATAAGATTCATAAATGTTTCTAGATCATTTTTCAATGTAAATGGTAACATTATGAATTTGTAGTGCCCATATTGAGTCCTAAACATTATTTTTAGAATATCCTTTTCATAGATTCTTAATTGGTAATACCCTACTCTAAGATCAATATTAAAAAAAAAATTACACTTGTATTTGATAAAAAATATTGTCAATGAGTGGAAATGGATATCTATTCTTGATTTTTGCTTTATTTAACATCCTATAGTCTATACACAGGCAAAGAGTGCCATCCATCTTCTTGATAAAGACAACTAGAGCATCCCATGGTGACACACTCATTTGAATCATCCCTTTTAAAAATAAATCCTAAATTTATGCCGTTAACTCAACAAAATTAATCATTATCATTCTATATGATACTTGAGACTATGGTTATGATCTAGGTATGACATCATTCAATAAATCAAACTCATGATTAGGTGGAAATCTTTAAAATTCTTTTGGAAACATGTCATGGAAGTTTCTTATAAAAGGATAATATTTGATAGATGGTTCCTTATATTATTACATCTCAATTATCTTAATGATAAATTCTTGGCATCCCTTATTTTGAACTTTCTTGAGTTGAATTATATAAATCTGACTTAGCTTCAACTCTCTTTTCTCACCCTAAAGTTTTGTCTAATTTTTGAAATCATCTTAACACTCAACCTTATTTAAAAAATAGTCAACCTTGGATATATGCTTCTCTAGCCAATTGACTCCTAAAATCACATCATATGATCCCAATTATGTTGTATAAAGATGTAATGCTATAGTAAACATAGGCAACCTAATCTCTAGTTCAACTAGACACTTGTCAACTTTGACATTTTACTCATTCCCATATTGTACCAACCATGCATTTGCCATAACTCCAATATCTCTAGATAATTTACTAAGCATTATAGGAGTAATGAAACATTATGTAGATCTTGTATCAATAAAAATATAAACTATATGGTTGACTAAAATACTTGATAATTTTATGGGTGAAGCTTGATACTCAACCTATCAATTGTCAATAGTTCCATGAATCCATTGCTAAAATTTAACTTGCTAAGAAGCTGAACCCTTATTCTTAGATTTTTCCTAAGGACATTATTGAGCAAAATGGTCACCTCCACAAATGAAACAACCTCCAACTAGTCCTTTCTTCTCAGTTTGTTGGTTTCCCTTGAAACCACCCTTGAAACCATTACCAGGTTTCTTAGTATTTGAACTAATATTAAACTTGACATTTTGATTCTTGAACTACCCCTTCAAATCTCCAATCTTCTACTTCTAGTTCTTCTTATTAAAATTTGGTTTAGAAATTACAAATTTATCTTTAACTTGGGAAAGAGATTTGATATTTTTTCCTTCTTGACCACCTTCTTGAACACTTAATTCATGATAGATAGACCATGCACATCTACTTCACAACCAATTTGGAGTTTCAATCCCATGATGAATTTATTAATTATGAACCTCTCATCCACTTGATACTAAGGTACATAGTTAAGAAGCTTGGTGAATTTCTCCTAGTATTCATTCACCATTAAATCCCCTTGTTTAATATTCTAAAAATCCATAATCTTTTGATTGAAGTATAGTTTTGGAAGCCATCATGACCTGAATAATCTCACAAACTATTCCCAATTGGTGGTGGTTGAATCATGGTTAATCTTGAGCTTCTTATTTATCCACAACCAACAAGTTGATAAACTCCCTAGACTACTTTTGTGAATTTGAAATAATTCTGAATCTCAAAATACTTCTTCATTTCTATTAGCCATGCTTTAGCTCTATCCCCAAAATAGTCCCATCAAACTTGGGTGGATTCACATTTTTCATGTTGTGTGCCATCTCTAAAAATACTCAATCTCTCACATCTTGTGGAACCTCCTCATTCCTCTACTATTGAATATGTTCTTGCTCATTAGGATGCTCTTTAGGTTCTTCCTAAGCATTTTCCTCTTCATGGCTATACACTTCATATTCTAGTTCCATGATTTGGTACGTAGTCTCTTGCACAGTTATGAGTATTTGTTCCAAATTCATAGCTTGCTTAATGGTAAAATGATTTGGATCAACAAGGGGTTTATTATTTGAAGTACTCTCACCTCCTAGTTTAGCACTTACTATTATTCTTCTATTTATTAGGAGAATAAGTTTGCATTAATAGAATCATGAAGTTCTATAGCTTGAGCTTCATCTATGATAACACAATATAACAACCACACTAGTTTTTATCCTAATATTGAAATAATTTAAAAATAAATAAAATAAATACACATATTCAACTTATAGATTTCACTATGAGAAACCTAAATATTGATATTTAACTAATTGTGTTAATTTAGTTAACCAAAAAGGCTATAGATAATCCACTTAGCTAAAGATCACCATGAATGAATATAGAAATCATGGTCAATACTGATATAATAATAAATAATCCATATAATCATAAATGAAATAGTACAATTCAGCCATGATTGATACAACATTATAATTAATGTTGTAGAAGTATAATGTATATATTTAATAATTTTCAATAATATATAAAAACATTTCAAATGATAAAACATGATATAATACTCCTCTCAATAGAGTCTTCATAGCTTAAGTATCAATATATAATCTTAAGAATAGTCTCAATTATAGTACTCCAGTTGGGAGGAAGAGAACATATATACATAACATAGTTGTATGCAACTATATATATATATATATATATGGTTTGATTTATACAATTTTTGTTTGATTAAAAAAACATAAAATAAATACACCATTCGTGTGTGTGTGTGTGTGTCTCTCTGTGTGTGTGTGTGTGTGTGTGTGTGTGTGTGTGTGTGTGTGTGTGTGTGTGTGTGTGTGTGTGTGTGTGTGTGTGTGTGTGTGTGTGTGTGTGTGTGTGTGTGTGTGTTCTTTACATAGAAATTTAATACATTTAAAATAATTCATTTTTACATATTATACCCCTAACATGACATCCATTGTATTTCATATTAGAGTATACTTTACACACTAAGTATATAGTTGGATAATAAATAAAGGCCCCAACACCCTTATTTTTAACTGAATAAATTCCCATTCTTTTAGTAATAAAAATACATAGAGTACTATCAAACACAACTAATCATTTAGATATAAAATATATTAAATCAATAAACCAAATAAATATATTTAAGTTTTGTTAATTAAGTTTAATTCATATGATCAATTATAAATACTCAATCACTTATACTAGATTGTGTATTGTTTATTAAAATAACAACACATAACTTAATACCGAACTTGGGTATTTTGATTAAAATAATAACACATAGTTAGATACTGTGCATAACATAAAATTAAACCCATAAAATTAGTCCATTCATTGATTATTTAATCCTCTTTCTCAACTAAAATACAAATCCAAACTATATATATTACACAATCGTATTTAAAAAATAATCCTAGTTCATAATTATAATGAAAACAATCCTATTAACTTTGTCATATATATATGTATATATATATATATATATATAGACATTTTTTGGTGATTTCCCCATGCTTAAATCCAAAATAATAACCTAAATTCAGTCATTCACCTATCTGTACCCAAGTTTTATAATAAGTCTTTCACCAAAAGTTTCCCCAAATTCATTTATATAAGCAATATGCATAATATAGGTTTATAATACATAGCCAAGAATATATAAGTATACTTTAACCCTTCATATATAAATTATTTTGAATCTAAGACACATAAATTCAATTGAAAACAAAACCTAAAGTTATTTATACTATTATCTTCATCTCTCAGATGAACTACATATAACTTCACACTTAAGCTAGATGATTCAAAACACTAGTATGTGTATATATACACACACACATTAATATATTTATAAGTATACATATATATTCTTTGTATTGAAATGAATATATATATATATATATATATATATATATATATATGTATGTATGTATGTATGTATGTATGTATGTATCCACATTTTTATACCCAAAAGTCTTAATTAGATTATACATAGACACAAAAAATGAATATATACTAACTGATTAGAATAAATTAGCTCAAGCGACTACATATATATCCATAAAGTATAGTTTCCCACCAATGAACAAAGTTTTTTTTAATTTAGAGAGAGTTTAAGGCATAATTTCATACAATCCTAAAATAATCATAACAAATTCTATAGATTTTCCCAATACCCTTAGGCTACCATGAGTTGAATGTGATGTTCGATGGAGGCTAAGACTTGCACAAGGCTCCACATACAACACACTAATTTTAATATTCAAATAAAGAAACCCAGTTACCAAACAAGTTAGGAAACCCATTCATTATTTCACATAGAAATTGAATAATGAAACCTACTTATGAATGCCAAAGAAGTTGTATGTATTCCTTTCTCTTTCCTTCAAACTATCACCTTCTCTTCTATATATCTCCTATATATTTCATGTGTTGTATGTCTACCCACATCCTTCTTTATATTATTTTTAATCATCTCCTTCCACTTACTCTCCATCATTAATATCCACCTCAATTTATTATATTAATACATACAAAAATAGCTCAACCAAATTCCATAGTCCATAACAATTTTCTACATAGTAACTTCCATTATATTCTCCAAATGAGTCTTAACTCAAAGTCAATGATTGGTTAGTAACCCTAATCACTCAAAACTTATTTTCAATTTATTAAAATAATCAGTTTATAATCCCAAATATAATTGCATTCCCTTTGACTTAAGTTACTTCCTCATTGACTTCCAAAATTGAAAAAATAATCAATTAAAAAATAATATAACCTTCATGATATAACATGAATTGTCCATTGACTTAGTTGATTCAACTTTCTATGCAAAGTTGACCACTTGACTAACTTATAAACTAAATAGTATAACAATGAATTCAAAGACTATAGTTTATGTTATAATGTCAACCACAAAACACTTTATATCACAATGAATTTCTCAAATCATTTAATAATAATAATAATAATGTCTAATTTAGTTTGAATATTAAACCTTTGATCAAACTTCTAATCAAATACAATATCTTTTAAAATAATTTTATTTATCTTTCAACATTTAATTCAAACATATACAATATCATAATAATAATCTTTAATTATTATTATCTAAATATTATAGATGAGTAAAAATAATGGAATATGTTATCATATCATAACACTATACATACTCAATTAAGTAGTATGGTAAGCACAACATATACAATTTCACTATTTAACCAAAAAATTACTTCAAACAAGATAAGATACATACAATCACTAAATCAACCAAACGCTCAAACAAATCAACATAATCATTTATAGAAACTAAATTAATGCAAAGGTAAGAGAACACATCAGTGATTTAAACATAAAACATACATACTATGACTATTTATAAAATAACACAATCATTAAATACAAATGTTGTGTGTGCATTGGATTTTGGATTCATTTTCTATTGTCCCCTAGTGTTTCCATCTAAATCACCTTCTTCAATGATGTTCTCCCTCTGTCACAATCCAAAGGAAGAATGTGTCCTACATCCACTTCACATCAATAAAGGTAGTTAGCCTAAAACATCATTATATCCATAAAATAATGCATTATAATAATCAAACATGAGATCATAATATACATAATCTAAAAGTACTACTAACTCATAAAAAATAATCATGTATATTAAACAACATAAACTACCACATAATCAACATATGCCATTAAGTTTAATCAAATATTAGTTAATAAACTAATCAATAAAATAATCCATATACCAAATAGGTTATTCAACTTAGAGATAAATAAGGATGTGACACACTCATCCAAATAAATTCCTTGCATGTAGAACAAAAATATTCTAGGTGTCTCACATGAATAATACAAGAACTTCCATTTGAGCTATAAAGTGAGTGGATCTCACTTGATCCTATTATGGTCATATAATCTTCATACTTTTCTAATTATTCTACCTACATCAACTAGAGATATCTATGAACACTATAGTTTTATTAAGCACCATGGCCCATCTTCTTATTACACTATTCAACAATGGTTGTTATATCATTAAAAATGGTGCCATATTTAAAATTCAATTATTTTTTTACAAAGACTCTTTTTACATGTGCTCTAGCACCATCATGCTCTAATTTTTCAAGGCCAACCTTAGGGAAACTCTAGATATGTTCTACGCTAATGGTAACGTGAATCTTGTTGAACCATTAAAACATATGTACATTCTTAAATTGTGATGTGCAATTGTCTGACCAAATATAATGTTGATTGAAAGTAATGTTCCTCCCTGAATTTGACCATAACTTCTCAAATGTGTATTTGTTTTAAAACAAGCTCACACCTTTTATATTCTTTTCCATATTTTTATTTATTGTCCATATATTTGTATTTGATAAAACCAAATGATTCCTATTCAATTTCACTTGTACTCTCTTCATGTATTTAATTTTTTAATTTTCAAAATCAACCAAAAATGCTTCAAGTTCTATCCAAACATGCTTTATTATTAAAAATGGTTGATTTAGAATTTAAAATAAAATGGTTGGAATAAATTCCATTACTTATTTTGGTCGAAATTCCATGCCACATTCCTGTAAAATTTTTTCACAATGAAGAGTATAATGTATATGATGAAAAACATCATAGTGCATTAAAAAATCAACATGTCTAAAATAAGTGGTGCATGTGTGATTTATTTTTACATATAAGGGTTTGGCCATATCAAAATATCTTTGACGAATATAAATTTGTGGATATTTTTTTAAAAATTGAGTACAATTGTGTTTGGGTCATATCTAATAAATGTTTTGGATGTGGTTCATGGTGATAAGTATTAGGTTTTATTTTCACTACATCTCTTATATTGGGTGAAAATCTTATATTGTCTTTCTAAAATTATTCAAGTAAATATTTGAAAGCATTTACTATAGCCTTGTCCTTTCATGTGAGTATAATAGAGAATTCCTAGAGCTCATTGGTTTTCATCAATCAACCTTTATTTTTTAATATAAGTTTTTTATGCATTCATTTTAAAATGTTTTCATCAAGTTCAATCAAGTACTCACCTTTTCTACACAAAATCCTTGTATGTGCTACTAATGGTGGAATTTATTGAGATGTTATTTCTATACTGTTATGTTCACTACTAGTTTATTAATTGTTACTTTCATCATTATGTGTTTCCATTTAATTTTATTCTTTATTAGGAGGTAAATCATAATTCATAGATTTATCAAAATCCAAATAAAAAACTTCATACTTTGAATTGGAATTGTAACATAATTTGGAATTTTAAGTAAACATTTATCATCATTATTTAATTTATCACTATCCATTTCATCAATATCTATGACATTTGGTTAATTAGGTGTAGTATTTGTATCTTGTCTTACGAAAAATCTCTACATTCATACCCTTTGTTTTTATCTCAACACTTACATAATTGATCCAATATTTTGTGATTTACTTGATCTGTCACCCATGACTAGACAAACTCAATAGATTTTGATGATGGAATTTGAAAAATAACTTGAAACCTTTTGTCTTTGATTATGTAGGGCATATAATGATATGCAAAGAATGTAAGTGATGGAAAAATTATTAAAAGACATTAAAAAAATTAGATTAAGAGTTTTGTCTATTATAAAAATAACACCTATATGGTATAAAACATATGCACTATAGTGTATACATGTTATAACATGTACACATTATATCTATATAGCTATATATGATATAAATATGTTATTATAATATTATGTGATGCAATTTAGGTTGATTGAAATAACATCCATATAATTGAAATTAGGTTCATACATGGTTCAATTATAACCAAATAACTTATTATACATGTAGTTAATTTTAAGGGCGTAAGTTAGCCTTAATTGCCTCTATGATTGCATTTATGATAAAAATGGGGTTGATTAAGCCCTGAATCACATTTTATATTCATAATTTGGTTTAATGACCTAAAATTGGCCCAACTTTACTTTGTGATTGAATTGATGGACTATTTGCTTTAGCTGTTATGACATTAGGTTCATTTAATCCCAAAATTTATTAAGCCCTAAATCACATTTTATATTCATAATTTTGTTTAATAACCTATAATTGGCCCAATTTTACTTTGTGATTTAATTGGTTGACTGTTTATTTTAGGTTTTATGACATTAGGTTCGATTAATCCCCAAATTACATCTTGTATAGTCAAAATTAGGTTCACAAGATTTGATTTCATCCAACTTGCATCACTATTGGAGAAATTAAGTAATTAGCTTAATATGTTAGGAAATATGAGCTAATTTATCCCCAAATCACATTATATACATGAATTTATGTTTAAGGGGTTTACATTGGCCCCAATTTCCTTTGTATTTACATTTGTGATAAAATTATGGTCTATTAAGCCATTTATTTCATCTTATACAATCTATTGAGCCATAAAATAGGTTCACAGGGCTAAATTTTTCCTAAATCATATTTCTAATTTCACAAATTGATTAATTGGATAAATTAATGATGGAATAAAATATCATTTCACCCCAAATCATGTCCTCTTGTAGTTAGGTTGAAGGGGCTCAAATTGTCCCCAATTTCCTTCATGATTGAATTGGTTGAATTTTTTAAAGATATTTGTGTCAATTTACCACAAAATTACATCTTATATAGTCAAAAATAGGGCCAAAGGGTTCAATTTTGTCTAACTTGCATCACTTATTGTATAAATTAATTACTTAAATCAATATGAAATGAAATATGAAATAATTTCACCCCAAATCACCTCATATACTCACAATTAGGTTTGAGGTATTTAATTACCCCCAATTACATATGTTTTTACATTTTGTGTTAAAAGAAGGGTTGAATAAGCCATATGTTGAATCCTACATAATTGATTTAGCCATAATTTAAGTTGATAGGGCTCAATTTGGCCCAAATCATGTCTCTAATTGCACTAATTAACTAATTGGATTAATTCATGATGGAATCAGAGCTAATTTAGCCCCAAATCACATCTTACTCTTGTATCTAGGTTGAAAAGGCTCAAATTGGCCCCAATTTTCTTTGTGATTACATTGGTAGATTATTTGATTTATTTTGTTATGATCTTAGGGTTAATTGAACCCCAATTTATATATTATATAGTTAAAATGAGGTACATAGGGTTAAATATTGTCTAACATACATCAATGATTGTAATAATTAACTAATTAGCTCAATACATTATGATATATTGGCTAATTAAACCTAAAATCACATCCTATAGTTAAAATTAGGTTCAACGAGTTCATATTGGACCAAATTACCTTCATGTTTACATTTGTGATAAAACTAGGGTCAATTAAGCCATATGTTACATCCTATATAATTGATTGATCCATAAATTAGGTTCATAGGGATCAATGTTGCCCAAATCACATCTCCAATTCCTTTAATTTACTAATTGTATCAATTCATGATGGAATCAGAGCTAATTTAGACATAAATCACATCCTACTCTTGAATTTAGGTTGAAGGGGATCAAATAGGCATTAATTACCTCCTTGAATGAATGAATCAACTATTTGGTTCATTTTATGATGACATTATGGTCAATTTCACTCCAAATCACATCGTATGTAGTCGAAACTACATTCATGTGGCTTAATGTTTCAAAAATTGTGACACTGATTGCACCATTTGACTATCTTCTTTAATATATGATGAAATCAAACCCAATTTAGCCTCAAACAACATTTTTATAGTCATAATTAAGTTTAATGGGGTCATATTGACCCTAATTACCTTTCAAATTTAACCAATTGACTATTTCATTCATTATATGATGACATTTGAGTTTATTAAACCCAAAACCAAATCTTATATAAGTCAAACTTGCATATGTCATTAACCCAAATTATTATTTGCTTCATTATTTGATGAAATTAGAGTCATTAAATCCCAAAATCACATTTTATAGTCACATTTAAGTTCAATAGGCTCAAATTAGCCATAATTACCTTCGGATTGAACCATTGGACTTTTTTGTTTATTTTGTTAATACATTTGTGTTGAGAGCCATAAATTGCATCCTTGATATTCAAAATTAGGTTCATGAGGATCAATTTCACTCAAATTGTATCATTTATTGTACCAATTCACTCCTTCATTCACTATCTCAATAACTCTAAGCAAATTTATCCCTAGATCACATCTTATAGTCAAAATTACATTCAAAGGGTTCAAATTGGCCTTAATTGCCTCCACCATTAAAAAAATTGACTATTTTATTCATTTTATAATGAAATTTGTCCTGGTTAAACCCTAAATCATATTTTTTATAGTCAAAATTACTTTTTAAAGATCAAACTTAGCAAAATTTGATTATTATATCCAACACGTCCTTTGTGTGGTAGTGTATATATTGACACAGTCCACTTTAATATTATAAATTATAAATGAAAATAGATAGATACATAAACATAAACATGTATACATATATACATTTTGTTTTTTTCTGATATATCAAAGTAATGCATACACATTATAACATGTATATTCTATGATATGCATAATTTTAAAAACCATGCCTTTTGGCTAAGAAATGGCTTGGATTCCTATGCCTAAGGCTTGGAGATACAAAAACATAGTTGAATGTAATTTTTTTGATATAAAAAATATCTATAATAAAAAAAACTATGAATTTTAATGTGTCATTTCATAAAATTATTACTACGACATCAATCACTTACTCCTTTTTCTAAATATATGTTTTTTTTTTTTTTAAATTTGGAATATTTTAAGGTTTCCATCTATGTTGATTTATAACTATGGATTTTTTAAGCCATGATATGTTGTATATATGTATGCATATAAATTTTCATGTATTTATTATTTCATTGACTGAAATTCAAAAAAAAGAAATATATGGTCACAAACTAGGCCTACTTTTATACACATTAAAAAAAACTTTTTGTCATTTTTTATAGGTAGTTATGGTGGGCCTCTCAACTGATTATCCATTTATTTTGTTAGTTTTTAGGATATATATTAATTAAATTTTATTTTTTAAATATAGATCACAAACTATATGATCTTATCTAAAATTACACCAAAGGGTTTTAAACAATACTAAATGATGTTTAAAAATGAGGGGTCACATGCTCAACTATCTAGTCTTTTTTATTTAAAAATGATTTTCTCTTCAAATTTTAGATGTTTAACCTACTTATACTTAACTCTCTTTTTTTATAATTTTTTTATAAATTAGACTCAGAATGTTACAATTCAAGTTCTTATACCATCTTGAAATTTTGAGTGTAGCCATCCAAAATAATCTTAAAAATTTAAGATTTATCAATTTTCATAAAAAACATGTCCATGGGTAGGCCCCTTTTTGTCTTCCAACTTTGCAAACTTACCCTATGGGAAACATACTCAAGCTCACTACACCCATGTCTTCTTATTGCACTCATGTATAGAATTATCATCTATCTCAACTTATTATTTGTCACTTTTAGATATCTATTTTCTCTATCTAGTTTTGACTACATCTTATCACAATAAATTATGAAAATTTGTAGTCAATCTACTCGAGCACACTACACCATTGTACACCTATGGTATAACTTTCTAGATTCTATTTTATATTTTGTGCATGGTGCTAGACCTTCACAAATATCTCTTCTTCTAGTTTTTGTTACTAAATAGTAAAAATAGTCAAGTATTATCCAAATGAAATCTAAATATCAATTTTCCATATTTAGTATTTGTCAAAATTAGAATAGTTAATCATTTATATATTTTTAGCATTCTTGTATTTCTAGTTTTACACTGATATAATAAAAAAAATCTTTAATAACATTTAGTGTTTTATCAAAACTATGGAAAAACATATTGGTGAACTTGAACCTTTATTTTTGAGCCTCTACTTTATGATGTTATTTTTTATTTTCTTCATTTTCCTATAAACTATATTCTAATAGTTTTAAAACTCTAGGGATTTTAATTCTAGGAAAATTGGTTAAAATATTTTCATGCACCATGGTGTGAGGAGTACTACTCCAATACTCAAGCCATTAGATATCTCTATTGAGATATTTTAGTTACCATGTACTTCAAAATATATCAAAAATGCCTATTATTATGTTTTTAGCTATAGTAAGCCTTAGAAAATATATTTTTGTCATGCACCTATATTTAGTTATCCCTAAAAACTTACTTTGAACATACCCCAGTAGATGGGATAGTATAGTGACCCAACTCTTATTATTTTTCATGTTTTAGTTGAACACGATGCATTTTTTATTTTTTGAACATAACAAGGGGTTTGCATGCATGTACAAATTCATAACATAACACAAACTAGCAATATCTATATGCTTAAAAGGGAGAGAAATGAATTATATGTCATCAATGAACAACACCCATGTGTAAATTAAGCAATCAAAACAAATAATAGACATATCCACTTGCTAATATATGGAGTATAAGTCTATAATAGTATCTCAAAATCCATTTCCTATTTTTTAAACCCTAGATTATTACATCAAATGGAACAATAAATCAAATGATATTTTGACACCTTGAATGTTGATCATAGAGCCACCAAAGGCCCAAGATAATGATAATATAGAACCCACATCCCCTTCTCAAGATAGTACGACTAGAATAGAAATGATAGTGGCAATGAAACACATCAAAATCCATCAAGATGACTTGAATATATATTATGTATGTTGGAAACTTACTGAATATTATCCATGCCCAAACTAAGGGGTTTTTCCTCTTCAAAACATGCTCAATAACACCTAAAATGGTATGACCTAATTGGGGTGATGGAATCCCAATCAAATACAATCTGAAAATGAAGCACAACTACACCCTCTGAGTGATAATAGTCATATATTACCATTGGGAGATCTTTCACTCCTAGAAGTACTTTCCAAATGTGAAGGTTTTCATCTTCACAATGGTTGGATTTCTTCAAAAACCTTGGTTTTCTCATACAATAATTTTCTTTCAAAATAATGGTGTAATGGTCCAAATGAGTGCTCAATCTTCCTTTTTTTTTTTTTTTTTCACTTTTCCCCCAACACCTCCTTTTGAGAATTACATAATTTAGTATTATTTTTTCCTTCATGACTTAGACTCCCACACAAAGGAACAATATGAATTTATTAATTATTAATATATCTCAAGTCTTTATATATTAATAGAGTCACTTTAACACTATATACTTTAAGTTAGATATATAATTTAACTTAATCCAAATATCACAACATTAAAATAAATACTTGAACATAATCTGAACTATAATTTTGAAACACCACTGTGATCACCAAATAAGAAAGAGCACATTCCAAGTTAGATGTCCAAATCACAACTAATCTTGATACACTTACTAAAAATAGTATGTTTGGCCTCTAGGGCCAAAAATACTCCAAAAAGAGTTAGAATGGAAATCCCACTATGGTAGAAATAAAAATCCATGCCAACTAAGATGACTAGACCCCCCAATAATTACTTGACATGGGTTCTCTAACCATCCATATTAGTCCATGAGAACTTGAGTGGTAGACTAACCCATTAACTAATTGCCCTAGGTAAGGTAAATTATATTTTTCCCTCCTAAAAATTGCTTTCCCATAGACAATTTCAACTTTGGATGTTGTAATACTTGATCATTTTTCCATTTAGCATCCTCTATAGGCAAATTCTTCCACTTCACTAGATACTTCTTGATGACCCTCTTCCATAAAGTATGGTCCTTGGTGTCAATGATGGCCTTAGGTATAAGAATCAAATTACCCTCTTCATCAAGAGGGGGAAGCTCCATTGAAGGTGTCACATTATGTCCTAATGCCTTCTTGAGGCAAGACACATGGAAGACGTTATGCACTCTACTCTCTACCCACAACTCTAGCTCATAAACCACTTCTATAATTCTCTTGGAATATCTGAATGGGACATAGTATCATGGATTTAGCTTCTTTGTACCACTCTTCTTAATATTGGACTATTTATAAGGTTGCAACAACATATAGACCATGTCATAAACCTCAAAATAATGCACAACCATATGTTGATCTGCATACTCCTTTTACTAGTTTTATGCCTTTTGGATGTTTTCCTTCAAGGATTTCATGATATACTAACTTTAATGAAGTAATTCCTTGGCCTTAGGCACTTTATTATCCATAAAAATAATCAAGAAAGTTTGGTGCCTCATAACCATACAATGCCATGAATGGTGACATCTGAATAAACATGTGGAATGTGGTATTGTAACTATACTCCTCCAAATGTAGCCACTTAGAACATTGCTTCTAATTCCATATGGTGTAGTTCCTTAGGTACCCTTCTACCTATTTATTAACAATCTCTATTTTCCTATCTATTTATGGGTGGTAGCTAGTGCTTAGAGTGATTTTAGTCCCACTTAATCTAAAAATTTCTTGCCAAAAATGAGTTAGGAACTTTCTATCTTAGTCACTATGATTTGTGGCAATCCATGAAGCCTAAATACCTCTTTTAATAATACATCAACAACTTGTGTTATTGTGTAGGTGGCTAAAATTACAAAAACGTGTGCAAACTTTATCAATCTATCAACCAAAATATAAATATAGTCCCTGCCTTGGGCCTTGGGAAAGCCCATGATAAAATCCATGGAGATGCATTTTTATTTTTGATAAGGAATGGGTAGGGGATGAAACAAACCAATTATAAAGGAGTGAGCACTCATGTTTGTTTTTTTGTCAAGTAGGACACTCCCTCACATACTCAAATACCTCAATCTTGAGACCCTTCCATGTAAACCTCTCCCAAATATACCTATATATCTTGAAAAATCTAGGATGACCAACCATAGGGACATCATGAAAGGACCTCAATACTATCCTCTTCATAACTATCCTGGTACCAATAACATCCTACCTTTGTACATGATAAGATCATTCACCATAATGTACCTGTCATCCTATATGGTACCATTAATAATGCCTATAGCCTACTTGTATTTTACATACTCAATTGAAATATACTCTCTCCAATCAGCTTTAATCTCTCCCAAATAACATAAGTGAGGTCTTTGTGAAAGTGCATCAGTGACTATATTTTTCTTCCATTTGATATAAACTATGTCAAAGTCATAGGCTTGTAACTTGCTAACCCACTTTTATTCCCTATCATTAAGGACATGATAACTAAGGAAATGCTTGAGGCTATTATGATCTATTTTCACCTCAAATTTTCCTCCCACCAATTACTACCTAAATTTTTCTAAGGCATGTATTATAGATAGAATCTCTTTGTCATAAATATTGTAGCCTCTCTCTTCACCCCTTTGTTTTATGCTCTTAAAATTAATTGAGTGTTTATCTTGTATTAACACTACTCCTATGCCTTCCCTTGAGGCATCACACTCAAGTTTTAAGGGTTAGGTAAAATATAGTATAGCCAACACAAACAAAGAACTCATTACATATTTAAACTCGTCAAAACACTATTGTGCCTCATTAGTCCAAATAAATTCTCCCTTCTTCATCAAATATATTAGTGGGGTTGTATTCTTTGAGAATATTTTGATGAAGTGGTGGTATAACCCATAAATATTGAATCCATTAAGCTATGAGAAATTCATGGGTAGGGACCAATTAAAAATAACCCAAATCTTATCTAGATCCACTCTGACTCCATTTGCACTAACGATGTGGCCTAGATAAAGAAATTCTATCATGCCAAATTCACATTTTAACTCTTTGGCATACAGTGACTCCCTCTCTAAAATAATCAATACCTCCTCAATGTGTTAGAGGTGATTCTCACAAGTATTGATAAATATCAAGATATCATCAAAAAATATGAGGACAAACTTCCCCAACTACTCTCTGAAAACCCTATTCATAAAAGATTAGAAAGTAGCTAGACCATTGGTTCAACTGAAAGGCATAACCAAAAACATGAACTACCCATAATGGTAATGGAAAGCAATCTTATCCACATCCTCCTCTCTGACATGAATCTAATGATATCCAAATCTCCAATCAATTTTAGAGAAGTAACATACTCCATGTAGCTCATCAATACATGAGATGGGCTACCTATTCTTGATGGTTTTCTTATTTAAATCCTTGTAGTTGATACACATTCTTAGAGTCCCATCATTATTCTTAAATAACACATATATAGAAGCAAAGGGGATATTATTGTGTCTAATATTCCCCATCTCTAGAAGTTCCTTGATTATCCTCTCTATTTCATCTTTTAGCCTCTTTAGGTGTTTATAGAGAGTGATGATAACTGGTTTGGATCCATCTTCTAATTCAATTATGTACTCTATACCTTTATAAAGAGGCCTCCCTAGTGGTATTTTATTGAGAACCTTACTACGTTTGGTTATCAATTTTTTATTATCTAGGTGGTAGCTCTATTTTTGCTACTCAGTAGTTATGGGCATATTGACACACTCAGTTTCCCACTCAACCTGATCATTTTTGAGTAATCTCTTTATTATCTTAAGAGATACCACTCAAATTCCACCATCTGACATTCCCTTGAGTACATGTTTCCTCCCATCTACCACAAATTTCATTTCCATGTTTCGTAAGTTGAGGCAGAACTTTCTAATTACATGAAGCCACTTCATACCAAGGACTACATCCATGTCTCCAATGTTCACCACATAGTACTTAGCTTAGAACTCATAATCACTTAATAGTTAAGTTTAGGATTTACCTTTTGCATGTTATAATAAATCCATCATCTACCCTAACCTTGAATCCCTCAAACTCCTCTGTCTTAAGACCTCTTCTTGCCACTAGACCCTCATCTATGAAATTATCTATAGCCCCTATGCCAATAAGTGTAGTCACTCTCTACCCTTCCAAGACTCCTCAAATAATGAAAAAACATTCTCTCTGAATAGAAAAAATGTGGGATATGGGTTTATCATCATCCTACTCACCCTATAACTCTTCTATTGCACTATTCACCTTATTATCCTCTAGTTCAGTGTGTTGGTCTAATTTTCTTGAAGTAGTTTCTTGTACTAAAAAGGGTTTAATCTTCTTTACTTGCCCCTTCATAGGGAAATTATGATTAGGATCCCATAGGCCCTTAAAATTGAATCATAATTTATTCCTCTTATAATCAATAATGGAATCATCATCAAGTCTAATAGATGGTTTATTCTGCTAATCTATATCTCGATGAAAAATCTTCTTATCCTTATCTTTGTTGTGAAAGAAACCCTTTGACTAAGATTTTTTGCTATAGGATGAGAAATATATATCCTTTACCTTTTTAATCACCTCCTTAAGTGTAGATGGATTTAATACCTTAATCCATCCTCTTAATGGTTCATATAAACCAACTACGAACAAAATATTAAGTCTCCTTTCCAAAATATCAGTGACCATAACTAATAACCTCTAAAAATCATAAATATAAGAATCAACTATGACAAAATGCTTGAATTATACTAAATAAAAATAAAATTTGAGGTCCTCTTTGTCAAACCTATTAATTAATCTCTTCATAAACTCATCATAGGACATAATCTGATAATGGCCTAATTTGACTAGTCCATGATACCACCATTCATATGCACTCCCATCCAAATGTAAAGTAGCATTCTCAATGGTATCCCCCTTAGTAATTAAATTGAGATGCAAGTAATTATCCACTTTGAGGAACCCATTCTCTAGCTAAATTTTTTCTTAAACCTTCATTGTAAGGAATGGTCATCTTCCCCTTTTTATTTTACAGTTCTTATCTCACCCTCCTTCTCCCTGAGGTCTACTCCTTTCCCTAAAAGTCTAGTAAGCTAGAAAAGGCATATCTACATAGAACCTTACATCCATATATATCCAATACTAAGCATGTTGAACCAATTCAATAGGTTCATTAACTTATTTTGATGGATTATTTTCCTAAATAAATTAAGGCATTTGAGGTCTCATGCTAGCTAATCCAATAGAGGTGCACTGATGAGTAACCCAGTTGTTAACAAAATAATCTCCATGATTTCCATAGTTTCCATTATTATTAATTCCATTGTTCCCTCTATCATACTAATCAACTCCACCATTATTATTTTCATTATTCCCATTATTATTTAGCACTAAACAAGCAAGAATTTGGGTCAATTTAGTTTATGACTGGTCCCTTCTATCAAACATATCATGTTTCCCTCTTGTCAAATCATTTAGTACATGAAACATAGTCATAATATCAACTCTTCCCTCATCGTAATGATCTCTACTAGGCCTACCTTCTTGATCACCCATAGTTTTCACAACAATTACTTCTTCACTATAAAGTACTAATTATTATTCCCTAAACCCTGAAGGCACTCTTCCCACTATTCTTGTTCAAATTATTTATTTATTAATATATTAAGATATCTCCTTTCTCTTTCAATTCATCTCATATAAATTCACATGCAACACTTGCTCATCCCATGAAACTAGAATGCAACTTTTTACTAGTTCAATTCAATAAGCTGGTAGAAAAAACTAGCTCTGATACTATTGTAATGACCCACCCCTTATTATTTTCTATGGTTTAGTTGAACCCGATGCATTTTTTTTTTGAAAATAATGAGTTTGAATACATGCAAAAATTATTAACATAACATAAAATATCAGTATATAGATTCTTAAAATGGGGAAATGTGATATATATCATCAATGAATAATACCCATTTATAAATTAAGCAATAAAAACAAATAATGGACATACCCACTTGATAAATTATGTATTATAGGTCTATAGCAGTATATCAGAATCCATAAATCCATTTCATATTTATTAAACCCTATATTATTACATCAAATGACATGAATAATAAATTAAATCATAGTTTGATGCCTTGCATATTGATCATAGAGCCACCAAAGGCCCGTGATAATGATAATATGGAACCCACGTCCCATTCTCAAGCTACTATGGCTAGGAAAATCATGATAGCAATAATGAAACACAAAAAAATTGCTAAAGATGACTTGAATCTATCCTATGTATGTTGGAAACTCACTAAATATGCTCCATGCCCAAAGTAAAGGTTTTTTTCCTCTTCAAAACATTCTCAATAGAGCCATAAAATGGTATGCCTAGATTGGGATGATGGAATCCCAACAAAATATAATCTAAAAATGAAGCACAACTACACCCTTAGAGTGATAATGCTCATACAATTCCCTTTGAAGATCTTTCACTCCTACAAGCACTCTCCAAATATGAAGGTTTTCATCTTCATAATGGATGGAATTCTTCACAAAGCTTGGTTTGATCCTACAACAATTTTCTTTCACAATAATGGTAATGGTCCAAATGAACATTCAATCTTCCTTTTTTTTTGCACTTTACCCCTAATGCCCCTTTTTGAAAATTAGATAATTGAATATTATTTTTCCATTCATGACTTGGGCTCCCACATAAAGGAATAATATGACTTTATTAATTATTAATATATATCAAGTCTTCATATATTAATAAATTCACTTTAACACTATATACTTTAAGTTAAATATTTAATATAACCTAAACCAAATATCACAACATTTAAATAAATGCCCATACTTACGTTGAACTAAACTTTTGAACCACCACCATGATCACCAAATACGAAAGAGCACATTCCAAGTTTGACCATCCAACTCACAACTGATCCTGATACAATTACTAAAAATAGTAAGTTTCACCTCTAGGCCCAAAAAATACTTTAGAAAGAATCAAAATGGAAATCCCATTGTGGTAGAAACAAAACTCCATGACAACTAAGATGACTAAACTCCACAATGATCACCCAACATTAGTTCTCTAACCATCCATATTAGTCCATAATAACTTGAGTGGTAGACTAACCCATTGATTGATTGCCTTAGGAAGGGGAAATTACAGATAGTGTGACTACAAGTATAACGGAATCCTTATTAGTGTGTTCATTTTTTATAACTAGGATCATCATATGTAAAATCATATAAAGAAAAAACTACCTTTTGTAGTTTCACCTATTGATAAGATTTTATGTTACTCTATGACTATTGTTTTTTAGCATTGATCATGATAATTTTAATATTTAATATATTTTGGGATAATAAAACAAAAGTGACTTCTCAATATGTATCTAGTAATGAAATGCCTAATTGTGGTCATCCTCTAGATTTTTTTAATAGAAATGCTACCCCTTGTGCTTATGATAATGAATGGACTAATTTTCATACTTGTTATCACATACCATTTTAATCTAAGTAGAAAATACAATGCCATTAATGTTAAATTTCACTTGCTTTAATTTTGGATTGTTGATTTTAGGACTATTGTAGTCTATTTATCTCATATTATGATACCTTACATTTTAATTTGTACTTATATCATTATTATAGTTGTAAAATATAGATAATTATGTTGATTATTTCCATATTCTTATATGATGGTATGGATTCTTTTGACACATTAATTTAAAGTTAGTTCTTTCATTTATTCTCATATACATCATAATTGACTAACTAATAGTTTTATTATTAAGATAGATTTAGGATAGTTCATGCATTAACTCATAGTGAAATCTTATAGATGAGTATCATAGAGGAGAAGGTGGCATATCCTGATAGTTAAGGGAAAACAAAATAATATGGGAACATTCACACACCCATGTAGTAATGCTTAGTTTTAGTTGTTTGGGTTTCATTTGATTAAGTATTATTTGATTAAATTTTTATGTTTAGTGTATAATGTCCATCTAGTATTTTTTATGATTCATATTATTCTGAGTAATGTGTATGTACATTGATGTCAACTTTAAAAAAAAATAGTGTTATTATAATCATGCTAGTTGTTGTTCCTTCAAATGGTTTGTGGGTGATAGTTTATTTATTATTGTTTTAAAATAATACTATTGTGTTTATAAATTTCAATGGATATTTGGGCCTTGATATAAAACACTACTATTTATCTAGTGGCTTCATAAGCATATGTCATTATTTAATTGGGAACCAACGACATAAATCTTCCACTATTCATTGTAGGCCAAAGTGGGGATCATTATTAATAAACCTCCATTAAGGTGGGAATTCTTATAAAATTAATTTATTTGACCACTTTAAGGAGTTTGAAATGGATTACCATTATATGCATTTATATGGGACCTTAATTTCAACCATTGACCACCATGGGTGGTAGGCATAATTGAGTAATTACGAAACATAAAATGGAATTTTTTCAAGTCATAAAAAAAATAAAATTAAAATGTCATTAGTGATTTCTATTATTTCATGATATTAAATATATGTATTTTGGGCATCAAACAAGTGGTCATAGAGGTGGTAACTATAGTTGAAACTCTAAAGGAAGGGTTTACATGATGGAAAGATCAATTCCAATTGAGATAAACCAATATAAATTTGAGAGTTTTTGGGTCATAATTAATATTTTATAGAGTAAAAATATATATTTTAAAAAAAAATCACATGGTAGACAAAATAAGAGAGGTGGACAAAATCTAGGATGTTGGCCTACATGCAGAAGGAAACACAATTTTATGTTAGTTGAGCTCTAGGCTAAAAACCTTAAAAGTGAAAGAAGAAATTATGGATGGAGGTTTAGTATAGGAATTAGGAGTGGAAAAAATACAAATTGGGTTTAATACACATAAATTAACATTTAATATAAAATAATACACTTGTGACCACCCTTTTGACACACTTATGTCATGCCATATCGTAGGGCCTTTTGATCATTTTCATTCACTTTTCACATGATGAATTGTCCTTCTAATAAATAAAAATGTATCTATAATTTCCCTATATTTTATGAAACCATTCAAATATAACATACAAATTGTCCTTGATATGTAAATTATTTGTTTGTGCCTCTTAGATAATAACATCCTAATTAGATAATAGTGCACCGCTCTGTTATCCAAATCTACCAGTATTGTCTTCTTGGTAAATAATATATAATTTAATAAATCAAATGTTATTTAATAATAAACTCAAAATTTTAGCAAACCCAATCTTAATTAATTCTAAAAATTCCACAATAAATCACATTTCAAACCATTTTTCATATAAGAGGATTCCACACTAAAAAGCACCAGAATTTTAATTGTACATTGAGACAAAATTCCCTATTTCTCCAAATTATGAGTACAAAAAACCTTGAGATAAAGTTTTAATAAACTTCCAAGGTCATAATTAATGGTTGAATCACTTGATAAAACTAGGATTTCACTAGAGTCTAGTATTTTACACTAGTCTTTCACACATACCACCACAACATGAGATAACTACATTGAGTTTCATACCTCTTTGTAGTATTCATATGTAGGTATCACTCAACATAGAGGGTGTTAAGGTTAAAAAAAATTAAATATGTAACCCATTTTTATCCCATGATTGGATTTTCATTCATGATCTATTTAACTAGGGTTTTGACTAAATAAATAGTTACACAATGATTGTCACATCAGATCAAAAGCTCCTACATAGTCCATAGAGTAAAATAGAAAATTTGAATATAACATATAAATATAAGGTCTATGTTATCTACTAGACACTTTAACTCTATTATGACAACAACACAATTTTTTATTATCTAATTACATTTCTCCTTTCTAGAAATCCTATTGACTCCCATTTTAGATATGTGTTTAGTCAGCATAGTCACCCTATTAGTTTTAGTGTTAGTTTTAGTCAACATTTCTCCTTCTATATTTCTAATTATTTTCCTAGGGTTTTCAGATCTGATGCATTGTATAATAGCTACATTACTACAATTTTTTTCTTATTCAATCCAAGTTAAGAAATTGTTTTCCTACTACTTTAAGTACCATTTTAAGTTCTTCCCAATTTGAATATTATATAATTTTAGTTAGTTAATCAATAATTTCATAATAAATTAGTAGATTTGATGACACAAATAAAAGACAATTACAAGGATTTCCTTCAAAGAATAAATATATGCAAGATGATTTTATCAAAGTTATTAGAGAATAATTTTACAAGTAACCTGAAGAACAATATTATAATACTTATAACACTATGTGTCCATTATATATATTTTTTGTACCACCATGTAATAGGGGAAACCTAAGAAATTTAATAGATTAATATGTATAATATTAATCAATCATTGGCTACACTACTTTTGGTTAGAGTTGTCACCAAATATTTCACCCTATAGGAGGTTATTCAAGCCTAATCTAATATATTGGAAACATTGCAATACCTCTAGGCCTTGGGTTTCCTATAGTATAGGTAGACCTCTAGGTTTAAGGGCTAACTCCCTACATTGATCCTTAAGTGTTTATCACCTACACTAACTAATGAATTGTATGAAAAGGGATTGAAGTATACATTAAAGTAATATAATCTAAGGGGGTGATATATGAAAAATATCTCCACTATGCTATCATACTCTTGCACTAAGAGACATGACCTATAATAGTAGCTCCAAAGTCCTAGAATACTCTAACAGTAATCTTTAAATATGGCAGTGATATGCATGAAACTACTCAAGGTAAGTGAACCAAAGGTCAAATTATAGACACTAAAGATAATTCTACACTTGAAAATAGTAAAACACACTAGATACACTCCATATGAGCTATTATATTGAGAACTAATAACACTAAACATGAAAGGACAAAGAGAAGGAAAGGATAGAGGCTTATCACTACACTTCACCATACATCACTTCACACACTTAGATAATATGTTTTATGAAATTATAAATATATTAAATTTATTATTTCAAATAAAAAGTACAATATCAAACCATTAGAGCTTCTATAAACTAGGTGTGTAATTCTCATACAAGAGCCAAAATGGCTTTCACTTATAGAATGTGTGAGAGGAGAGAGAAGTGGATATAAAGAGTCATAATGTCACTTATAAAGGCATGATAAATAGTTACATTATATAGGAATGGAGTGGATAATATAGGCATGGAAGGTTTTATTAGACAAATGTCCATATGAAGAATGAAAACTCTCCAAACATGGCATAGAACCCTTCAAATGCCTTCTTGAAAATTCCCTCATCATGAAGCATCTTTTGACTACTTAAAAGTAGAATAGGGAAATTTAAAATATATGAATTATAAATGAGGGTTATAAGCTTGCCACAAAAATAACTTGATGCATCCCTAACTCAAGGCCTTGTTTTGGACACTTGTTCTCACCTTCTACAATGACCATCACTATCCTTATAGGTTTGTCCTCACATTTGTCACCTAAATGATCTTAAGTTGTTCAATAAAATCCATCTAGGTGGTTTTATGAAACTTATAAATATTCTTGTTGCCTTACATTCCATGAATCAGACCATAAAAGGCCCCTCAGTTGAACTTCTAACCTTCTTACTTGGTAGTCACTCTCCATTTCCATTGTTTGCTAAAGATTGTCTGAGATGAATTATTTTGAATAGATGTTTGTGTTTTTTTATAAAGTGATAAATGGATTTGGATAGTTATAATAGGTCCCAATTAACCTCCCTTAATGATACTCATCCTTAAAATCTCCTCTTCACCTATACAACGCATAAAATCCTATAAGAAACCATGTTTTCACCATGCCCATACAATTAGGGTATAGACAAAATATATGGGTAAGAGAATGGGAGAGTCCTATATATGCTTAAAACACTTTTGATACCAAACTAGTCATCTTTAATGCATATTCACTCACTTATTTCCAATTGGATCTTAGGCAAGGGTTTATGAGGTTTTCTAGTGTTTCAAATTGTTAGGATTTGTTCATGAAATATTAATGTTGAAACCTCAGAACACTTATAATAATATAATTATATTTAACCTATTAAAAAAATCCTAATTCTTTAGAGTCTCATTCATAGTTTTTTTTACTAGTGTGAGATTTCAAAGTTAGCCTATCTAGTTTGAGAGTGTGTTCTGCATACCCTATGATGGAATTGGGTGAAAAATGATCAACTTGTGCAATCTCTATACAAATAAATGGTTTAAAACAACCTTATACATCCAATTTAAGGTCATAAAATATTTTTTAAGGTTAATTTTTCCCTATAACTGGTGGATAGATCTCATTAGGACTTTAGGCTAGTCTAGGCCTAATAGGCCTGACTTGTGTTCATGTCCTATAACCACCTATGAGTGGTTTCTAAGTAATTTAAGACATCCTTTATGTTTTTTCATACCCAAAAAAACTATCATATCATTCTTAAATTATCTAAGACCTCCAATATTATCTCCTTACCATCATCATATCCTCCCTATAGTCTTGTATTGATTGGGAGTGCCCTCTATCTATGATAGAACATATATAACTTACCCTATTATCTCAATAAAAACAATGCTATTAGAGGTGAGACTAGGTAATTTAGGTCATATTCAAAAAAATTCATATCTTGGAATCCCCTAAAAGGTCATAAACACTCCAAATCTTCAAGGCATACTCATAAAGTTGATGACTGTGCATGTACTATGTACTGACTATATATTGAGGCTTGAAACTCAGCCTCTATCATGTTTCCATATCATAAGAATATAATAAGGTGTATATCACAACTATGAAGGTATTCTCAAATATTTATAAAATCTATACTTATGCCAACCTTTTTATCATGCACGTATTGATTTGATCAGGCCTAGTTGGTAGATTGTGTTGACTATAGGTGTACTTACTTAAGTCCATAGAGAACCTTATAGGTTATATCAACCCTTGAACCTTTTATTTTATATCTTAATATCCTTTTTAGATCATTAGATAACTCACACCTAGGTGTACATCCATGCTTTTAGGATTCTTAATCTCTAATCTCTCATCACCAATTTTGTGTACTTCTACAACTAGACTATAGGTAACCATTTAGGAGATAAATGGCTAATGTAGGTGGTTTTATTTGTTAAATAATTGTGTATAAATCCAATCAATTCCATATTTGTGACACTAGTGTTATTTATTTCAAAAGAATTTAGTTTTTTACAAGGTTTGCTTCTTATGCCTCATTATCAACACACTTTGGTTTGTAGACTAACTTTAGATTCCCATTTAGAGGCCATGATACATGTAGGTGGTGATTTATTCTTGAAACTAGGTTTCATCCTCTATGATCTTTCTTGAGGCTAATAGAAACATTCCTAACCAAATGGAGTCACTTCATTCCATTTAAACCATAGCTTCACTCTACACTATCATCATGCTACAAGTTTGTATTATTAAGGTTCTATTTGTTTCAAATATCATTGAATACCCATAATGGAGTTCTACCTAAATTGGAACCTTGTTTACATTATCCCCTTTTAATTAAATAATCTAGTTTTCATGTCAAGACACCATATCTAGGCTTAGGCTACATGATGGAATCAATTGGGCCTAACTAGACTTTAAAACACTTCACTATCAGAAGATCAAAAGTATGAACATGAACTTATTTGGAAACGTTAAGGTAAAGTGTCCCTTTAGTAACTTTCTCCACCTATGAGCATGATTTGGGGTCCGTTCGACTTCAAGACTATCAAAATGGCACTTTCAATGCTCTTAGCCTTCAATGAAGTTTCAAAAAAGCTTCAAAACCTTCATTTCAATGTTCTTCAGACCTCTTTATGAGATTCCCATAGATGTCATTTCAATATACAAGGTAGTGTGACAAGTTGGATTCTCACAAATAGACATCAAACCATTGAATGGTCCAATCCTAATTGATCACACTTTGATAGGGTACTAAACACCTTCAAAACTCCTCATCTCACCACTATGATTTCTCAAAACTCTTTTTCACCTAATTATAGCTGATTGATACAAGGGAAACAAACTATATGTGCATGTATTAGTTTCTTAACTCCATAGATAACAATATTTAGACCCAAAACCTTCAAATAAAAAATAATCACCATGAAATTTGAGAGTGAAAACACATTACACTTTTATCCTAAAGCCACTATATGAAGGATAACTCTAAAATATATGAAACTTGGTCTACGAACTCTAATGATGTCCTCTTAGAAAATTGAGATGGTTCATGCTTATCTTTTGACCTATACATGTGAAAAATAGGTTGAGGGTCATGTGAGAAGATTTTTCATGATCCTAATAATCACACCAACACTTGGTTTATTCAGACTAACTAAATAGAGAGGAAACGTGAAGGTGATGGGGATAAGTAGATAGGAAATAGAAGTAGACCTTATAAGTAATTTTTAATAGAGAACAAGCAATCAATATTATAAATCCTACCATTAATTTGAAGTGGAAAAGTATTATTTTCATTCCTTAATAGAATTTGCCTTAACTCACCTACTAATCATAGCATGCAAAGATCAATTGATCATTTTTTCATGCAAAGGAGAGTGATGGAGGAAAAAAATGGTTTTATGACATTTTTGAGATTTTAAAATCTGATCAAGAATTAAATTTAGCTATTGGGACATTAATTGATACTTTATAAGTAGTCACATATGCCATAACACCTACATAAGTCATACAACTACCTAAAACTACCTTCAACTACTTGATTTTCTTGATCTAATGTATAAACCTACAAAATTTAGTTATGAAATAGTTTTTATGACACTTATTGACACATGGGACACTAAATAACATATTTACACACTTATATTCCATATTAAACTAGTACAAGTCAATTAAATGGCCCGTTAGGGACTAATAATGAAAATGAAATTATAAGACCTATATATAATACCATGTAACATATTTTGACTTTAGGGGACCCCTATATAAGTTTTCAACTATATTTGGTTGACCTATTTTGACTTGTCAAAATAGACAACATTTTTGGCCATTTTTGAGGGGTAGTAAGCTAGCTATGCCAAAGACCAGTAACCTACTCCTATACATTGGTATATTGAGTCACCTATAAATTTATTAGACATTAAATTTCCTAGGAAGCCACATCAAACAATAGAAAATTGTTGGGGATCAACCAACAATGTTGATTACAATATGAAAGCAATTAAACATGGAATTAAACTAGAAAGATAAGTAACTAGAATAAAAAAATAGCAAACAATAAGAGATACAAGAAACCACCCTGAAAACTTGTATTAAACTCTTTACAGAAGGAATATAATTGAAGAAACTTCTTTTCTTCCACACCTCTCTCAGATGTACAGATCTCTCTCTAGATCTCTTTCCCTTAAGAGCTCTCTCTCTCAATTACAATCAATTCCAACAACCTGGATTGATACACATATACAACTCTATACTGTTCAACATTCTACATTACAATAAGCTATGAAGATCTATTCTATTATATAATAATTAGGAAACATGAGCATATAACTACAGCCATTAGATGCACCTCCAAATCAAGGGCTCTAAACAATCTTACTAATAATATAGATGCAGACTTAAGACTATCACTTAATCCTAACATGCAAACATTCTGTTCTATCCACAGAAATAGTATTCTAGACACATAGGTAACCGACATTGGTTCTTGCCTATTTGCTTGTGACTGACGTTAGCCAATCCATGATCGATGCCAGCATCTCCTGGTCTACTCTTGACAGACGTTGGTCGCTCCTGACTGATGTTGGTGATTGTGTAAACTTGCAACTTTGCAATCTGCTCACTTGGTGAAGCTTTTAACTCCACACCTTAACAATCTCCCACTTGGAGATAAACAATTGCACTAGTACCTATACAACAACATCTTCTAGCTCCTCCATCTTCAACTCAATCATGAAGACCAATAGAAGTTGAATGAAGATTCAACTTCTCCTTTGTTACCAGCTTGGTTAACATATCAGTAGGGTTCTTATCTGTATGGATCTTCTCCAGCTTCAACTCACCATCCTCCAATACTTGTCTTATGAAGTGGTACCTAAGCTATATATGCTTTGTTCTTGAATGAAAGGCTGAATTCTTAGCCAAATGAATTGCACTCTGACTGTCACTATACAATCTGCAACTCTCTTGCTCCTTTCTTAGCTCTTCCATGAACCATGTCATCCATATCATCTCTTTGCTAGCCTCTGTGACTACAATATATTCTGCTTCTGTAGTTGACAAGGCAAAAATCTTCTACAACTTTGATATCTAGCTAATTGCCATTCCACCAACAGTGAAAACATATCCTGTGGTGCTCTTCCTACCATCCAAATCACCTGCCATATCTGAATCTACATAACCATGTAGAGAAGTATCTAAACCTCCATAGCAAAAATGCCTATTGCTAGTTCCTCTCAAATATCTAAGGATCCACTGAACTGCCTTCCAGTGCTCCTTCCCTAGATTGGCCATATACTTACTTACAACTCCCACTGCTTGGGCAATATTTGATCTAGTACATGCTATTGCATATATTAAAATCCCTACTGTAGAAGAATATGGAACTCTACTCATGCACTCTACCTCATCATGTGAATTAGGGCATTGTTCTTTACTGAACTTAAAATGTCCAGCCAAAGGTGTGCTTACCGGTTTTGCATCCTGCATATTGAACCATTTCAACACCTTGTTCACATAATCCTCTTGAGATAAAATCAACCTATGATTTTTCCTGTCTCTCTTAATGCTCATGCCATGGATTTTCTTTGCTACTCCCAAATCCTTCATGGCAAATATGTGAGCTAATTTCACCTTAAGCTCAGAGATATCCTGCATGTGTGATCCTGCAACTAGCATATCATCTACATACAACAACATAATAATATATCTACCATTATTCAATCTCTTAAAATAAACACAATGGTCAGATTGACACCTATTGTAGCCATGCTCAGTCATAAACCTGTCAAATCTCAAATACCACTATCTAGGAGCTTGCTTGAGGCCATACAAGCTTTTCTTCAATCTGCACACTAACTTCTCCTTACCTTTGACCTCAAATCCTTTTGGCTGATCCATATATATTTATTCATCCAAATCTCCATGAAGAAATGTTATCTTAACATCAAGCTGCTCAAGATGCAAATCCTTAATAGCAACTAAAGACAATACAGTCCATATAGAAGTCATTTTAACAACAAGAGAAAAAATCTCACCAAAATCAATACCTGGTTTCTGTGTAAATCCTTTCACTACCAACCTGGCCTTATATCTCATCTGTCCGTTCTCACCTTCTTTCAATCTATAGGTCCATCTATTCATCAATGTCTTCTTACCAGCTAGCAACTCAACCAAATCCCATGTTTGGTTCTCTTTTAAGGACTCCATTTCCTCAACCATGCCACACTCCCACTGATTCTTGGATTCTACCTGTATTGCTTCTTCAAAACTCTCTGGTTCTCCACCATCAATAAGTAATAAATAGAATAATGAAGGGGAATATCAAATTGGAGGTTTACTTACCCTTTCTGACCTCCTGAGGGGTGTCTGAGACTCATTTACAACATGCTATCTATCCAAATTCTCTGACAGTGACCGACCTCGGTCACTTCCAGGCCTGTAACTGGCCGATGTCGATTCTACCTGACCAACATCGATTCCTTCCTGGCTAACATTGATCACTGTTTGACTGACATCGGTTTTTGTTCTATCGATGTCGGTTCCTGCCTTGTTGATGTCAGTCTCTGTGTTTTCCTATTTGTGATTAATTTTTCCTATGAGCTCATTTTGGACCGTCACCTCATCTAATTCTCCATTGCTCTGCCCAGATTGATTTAGCTTCTTGAGTTGATCACTATACATCACTTTTTCATTAAAAACAACATCACAGCTCCTAATTATCTTGTTAGTTCCTAGATTCCAAAACCTGAATCCGAAATCATCAGAGCCATAGCCAATAAATGTGCACCTCATAGACTTAGCATCCAGCTTCTTTCTATTTTCCTTATCAACGTGCACAAAGGCTTCACAACCAAAAACTTTGAGAAATGAGAGATCTACCTTTTTACCTATCCATGCCTCTTTTGGAATTCCACCATCTAGAGCTATAGAGGGTCCTCTGTTAATCAGGTACACTATAGTATCCACAGTTTCTACCCAAAACTCTAAGGGCAAACCAGCATGCAATCTCATACACCTTGCACGCTCCATTATTGTTCTGTTCATCCTTTCAGCAATTCCATTTTGTTGAGGTGTCCTTGGAACTATCCTTTTCCTACGTATTCCATACATATAACAATACCAGTTGAACTTATAGCTGCAGAACTCACCACCATTGTCAGATCTTAGGCACTTCAATATTCTACCTATTTCATTCTCAACCATAGCTTTCCAAATCTTAAAAGTATCAAATACATCAGATTTCTTCTTAATACAATAGACCCATACCTTTTTTGTAGCATCATTTATGAATGAAACATAGTACTGTGATCCTCTAATAGAAGCAACCTGAGCCGGTCTCCACACATCTGTGTGAACAAGCTACAACTTATGCTTCTTCTTTGTTGACCCAATCTTGAGAAAACTCACTCTCTTCTATTTTCTAAAAACATAGTGCTCACAAAAACCCAGATCTATGCTTTTCAAAGCTGAAAGCTTACCTTTTGACTTAAGAATGGACATTCCCTTCTCACCCATGTGGCTGAGCCTAGAGTGCCACAATTTTGCATCCACATCTGAAGTAGATAATATAGAAGGAGAATTATTAGTAACACAATTACATAAATAGAGAGTACCTACTCTCTTACCTCTGGCCATTACAAGTGCACCCTTGGTCACCTTCCAAGATTCAGCTATGAGAGTTACTATATAACCCTCATCTCCTAACTTTCCTGCAGAAATCAAATTCCTCTTCAAGAACATGCATGACGTCTCTCAACACCCATGTGTTTCCATTCTGCATTTTCAGCTGCACTTTTCCTTTGCCAATAATTTTACAAGGCTCATCATCCCCTAAATACACTATTCCAAAATCTCCATGGACATAGTCACTAAAATATTCTCTATTAGGGGTAGCATGAAAAGATGTGCCAGAATCTAAAACCCAAGATTCTATATTATTATGCAAAGAGAATATTAAAGCATCTTGTGCAATACCTGCAACCTTTGCTTCTTCTTTTCCTTCGTGCTGATTGTCCTCCTTAGGCTTTGACCAGCAATCTTTGCTTATGTGCCCTATCTTTCCACAATTTCAGCATTGTGGCTTCTTGCCATTTCTGGATTTGGATCTACCTCTCACCTTTGACTTAGACCTTGATCTCCCTTTCTTGGTCTTCTCTTTTTGCCTTCCCCTACTCTCAAAACTTAAAGCATTCCCAGATGTTTTCTCTATGCTTTTCCTGCGAATTTCTTCATTCAAGATTACACTAACAACATCCTCTACTTTTAAAATATTTGAAGCAGATGCAATATTACTAATTACCATTACCAAGCTATGCTAGCTTTGAGGCAAAGAACATAAGATTAAAAGAGCTTTAATTTCATCATCAAACACTATTTTGACTGAACTTAATTAATTTACAATTCCATGGAGATCATTTAGATGATTAGATACAGATCCACCTTCCTGCATACGCAAATTAAATAACTGCTTCATAAGATATACCTTTTTTGAAGCTAAGGGTTTTTCATAAAAATTTGCTAAAGTAGTCATTAACTCTACTGTAGACTTTGCCTGTGATAAATTAGATATCATAGTAGATGCCAGACTCAATCTTATAGATCCAAGAGCCTTTCTATCAAGAACTTCCCATTCTTCATCATCCATGTCTATGGGCTTCTTAGCAATCCCACCTAACGGTAAGTATAGATCTTTTTGATACAGATAATCCTCTATTTGCATTCTCTAATGTTGATAATTTTTGCCATTGAACTTCTCCATTCTCAATTTACTTTCTTCTACCATTGCTTCTCCCACTCAAACAAAAATCCCTGTGAGTAACCTATAATCAATACACACTAACCAGATCTGAAACACCTGTTAATCAACCTGAGCTCTGATACCACTTGTTGGGGATCAACCAAAAATGTTGAATACAATATGAAAGCAATTAAATTCGGAATTAAACCAGAAAGATAAGTAACTAGAATCAAAAAATAGCAAACAATAAGAGATACAAGAAACCACCCTGAAAACTTGTATTAAACTCTTTACAGAAGGAATACAATTAAAGAAACTTCTTTTCTTCCACAACCCTCTCAGATGTACATATCTCTCTCTAGATCTCTTTCCCTCAAGAGCTCTCTCTCTCAATTATAATCAATTCCAACAACCTGGATTGATACACATATACAATTCTATACTGTTCAACATTCTACATTACAATAATCTATGAAGATCTATCCTATTATATAATAATTAGGAAACATGAGCATACAACTACAGCCATTAGATGCACCTCCTAATCAAGGGCTCTAAATAGTCTTACTAATAATAGAGATGCAGACTTAAGACTATCACTTAATCCTAACATGCAAACATTCTGTTCTGTCCATGAAAATAGCATTCTGGATGCACAAGTAGCTAACATCGATTCCTTCCTATTTTCCTATGACTGACGTCGGTCGATCCATGACCGATGCTGACATCTCCTGGTCTGCTCCTGACTGACATCGTTCACTCCTGACTGATGCTGGTGACTATGTAAACCTGTAACTTTGCAATCTGCTCACTTGGTGAAGCTTTTAGCTCCACACCTTAAAAAAAACATCACACTAAGGGAAACACACTTGTGTTCTCAAGAACACCTATGGAAGACACACAACAAACTCAAACAAGTAGAACTAAACACAAAATAACCTAAATGAATCTCTTCCTCCTATATCAAATGGGAAGATTGAAACATTTATTTATCCATGAAATGAAGGAGTGAGTGAGGCATATTTACTTTTGGGCTTTGACACTTGTATCTCCAACTCATTCATGATGTTTGGTAATATCCTTAGCATAATCCTCTATGCAATCAAAGCATCTACAACCAAATAAACTATGAAGGTGAAATCCTCTTTCACTTTAGTAACCTAAATATTTTTATAATAATCCTTATATACAACCTCCCATGGTGATTTAACTTTTATTTCTTCTTATACATGATGGTCTTGATGTATGAGATTATCTAGCTTGTCTTCCTTATGCTCCAATACATCTGCAAATGGTTCAACTTCAAGTTAAGGTGTTAACTAATCCTTAATGGAAAAATATTCTATTTTTGATTCATTATGTTATTCCATGACTAAAACCTCCATAAAAATTATTTGAGTTTAATACTCATGTTATTTATCAATAGGACATTCTCCTTTATGATTAAGAGATTCATCAACCACTTTATCATCAGATTCACACTTCTTTGGAAAAGGAGTTGACTTATTTAACTAATCAAAATCCTAACTTATGACATGAATCCTTTACCATAGGTCATCTTATTATTCATTAATACTACCTTAAAGGAATCCTTCATCATGGACATCAACTAACTTAGTAGATATGGAGTCTTTCT
This sequence comes from Torreya grandis, assembly GCA_037957365.1. Lineage (NCBI taxonomy): Eukaryota > Viridiplantae > Streptophyta > Pinopsida > Cupressales > Taxaceae > Torreya > Torreya grandis. Next base: position 162,228 of record JARHVA010010195.1, read on the forward strand.
CAAACACCTCTCCCTTCATGTTTTATCCAAATTCTTTATGTATAACTACAAAAAGACCTTCAACATGTTTATATTCACTCAAGAATATGGAATTTCACTTATATTCACCAAGGGGGTTCCTTATGGTTATCTCTTAATAATATATTCTCACATCATTTTCTTGGTTAGCTATAGATTGAATTTGGTCTTCTTTGCATTCCTCCCATAAGATAGTCTCTCCTTCAAGAAAGGGTGAGGCTAGAGGGTGATGGCTAGGCTCATGGTATGGAGAGGTAGTATGAGATGTGATGGAGGGATAATTAAAGGGTTTGGTAATTAAGTATTCTTGAATATATTCATAAGGAGATAAAAAGTTAGGTTATTTAAAAGGAAAGACATCTTTTTCAACAAGAGTTTCACCTTGGTCATAGCCTCCGTGAGGATCCCCAATAATTGTATGTTCTTTTCTTAATATTTTTATTTTACCAAATTATTATTCTATCTATTGATCATTATAAACACTTTTTACCAAAGTATAAATACTCCTTTATATTAGATTTAGTTTCTTCTTCAATCACTTCCCACATATCCATCCACTTTTAAACAAAACCTCTTAACCACTCCATGAGATGGTTAGGGACAACATAAAACTCATTATCCCATGTTCCCATGTTATATTAAATATCTATAATATTTTTAATGATTTACAATAAGGATTTGACATAAGATGGGGTTGAAGTAGGAGGAGGAGGGTAGTGGTGGAGATTGTGGCCATCTTTAATTTGTTTGATTTGAGCGTATAAGAATTCATATCTTGCCTTATAATATATTTATGTAAAATCAATGGAGTCATATTTTTCCTCATTAAAAGACTAATAATAATCCTCTTTAGGTTGATATGCATAATGGTAAGGCTGGTACGAGTCATATTTGGATTGATAGGAAATCACTCCTCGACAGGATTCTTGATAGCCTTGCTCATAGGATTCTTCAAAAACATGATGTACATATGGAAAAGGAAATGGATGATGATAAGGATACCATGACTCATATGAATAATATAAACTTAGATAGTCTACCATGAACCAATATCAAGTTTTGTACTAGTTTTTGTTTCCTAGGAGGAAGTGGGAGTAACAGTTTGGACAGTAGTGCCTGATGAAGATGAAATATTTGTAGTGCATGAGAACTGAAATGGGGAATGTTAAACCTAAAGGAACCAATAAATTGGATCATGATATTATAAAATAAATATTAAGTAGTGGTAGGATCATTTATTGATGATACTAGAGCCATTGGGGGAATAATTATGAAAGGAGAAGATGTAAAAGTAGAATCAATTTGAAATACACTTGGAAAAGTATGTAGTGGTGGTGTACTTACATTGAGACCATACAATCCAAGGGTATATTATGTTTTTATAGTTGGAATAGTATAAATAGTGGTCTTAGGCTCCCTTTTCCTCTTTTAGACCTTATTAATGTTTCTACCAGCTAGAGCCTGTACTTCTTCCATGGAGAGCTCAATGCTTTGTTCTAATTCCTCAAGGTTAATAGCAGTAGGTTCAAGTTGACCTAGGCTTTCAATAGTGGCTCCCATAGAAGATGCAAATATTATTTTGGGCCTTTGGGAGGGGTCAGATTGACTACTAGATCCTTATTTCTTAAAACTTAGAGGTAAGTTCTGAATGCTTGAATTGGCAAGTCATGGAGGTCTATTTAGCCAATTCCCAACAAGAAGAACATTGTATTCATCTTTTTCATCTTTCCGTTCTTCATAATTATCATCAAACCTGTTCCCATGTGATGGTGGTGGTTGAGACTTAGTAATATCCTCTTTTTCCTTCTCCCTATCTAGTCTCATTTCCATTTCAATGTTCTTCTTTGTAGAATTTTAGAATTCCACCTCATCATTTAGATCATCTCTATATATCCACCTATGGACTTATTCTTGATGCTTGTATTCCATTACTACATTTTTCTTAAATTTGATAAGAGATTTGGAAATTCTATTATTGGGGTCCCATGGTCTAAAGTCATCGTTAGGCAATAGGTAAGAATCCCTATGCCTAACAACAATAGTAATATCATGCTACTTGGTAATCTTGGTCCTCCCCAACTTTTAAATAACCTTATGGGGGGCATATTATTCTTGATATTAAAGACTCTAAATCCATGTAGAATTTGATAGGCCATTTCATCTTTAGCTAGTTTTATTGGCATAAACCTTGGTAGTCTAAGAGGGGCCACCATCACTCCTTCCATTTTGATAATCATGTAGTTTAGGTATAACCAGTAACTACTCATGTCTCTCAAAATTTGCTTGATTTTAGGGGAAACCCTCTGAATCTCACATTCAGTGATTGATCAATAAACCATTGGGTATATTTATTCTATAATCACTCTTATGTTACATCTAAATCTATGAATATGAATTATAGAGAAGAGTTGAGGCACAACCTATTGATGCTTAGGATACCATGAATTTTGAGCTAATTGAATAGTTACATATATTGTATCTAATAATTAGTTCATAATAAATAAGGGGGAACCATTCTTGTAAGTGTACTATATTACATACATCAAGTTTTTGATGGATGATTTGTAGAAATGGAATAGTCCTTATGTACACATAATCAATGTGTGGACTACAAAATATTATGTTCAGGAGGGCTAGGCTAATTTTGAATCCATGTCTAAATTATTTGATGGGAAAATTTCCTTGATTATCCATGAAAATAACTACTATTAGGTTAGTCACCCATGGAGCCAATACCTTCTTCAAGGAGTTCACTTCATATAAGTTATCAATGATTACCTAGTTATATTCTATTTGTGGTGAGAGAAGGTCATAATACTTATTGAAGTTTAGTCCTTCTATGAAAGTAATAAGTATCCCTTGGAATATTGACTTAATTATCCCATATTCACACTTTGACCTCCCAATAATACCATAAACTAGGTTAACACATGACATGACCTCTATCTTAGTTGTAGCCTTGTGGAGATTGACTGTGTTTATGGTAAGGATATAAATATATATTTGGATTATATGAGGCATGGTTTCAATCTCATCAATATCCATAACTACTTATACATTGAAATATATGATAGTTTAATTCATGTTAGTAGATGTTATGGCCTCAAGAATGAATTTAATATCTTTGAAGATGACTGAAGTATCATTTTAAAACAAAAAATCATCATTCCTAAAGGGACTACTCTTACCTATAGTATAATAACCCACTTGTGCCATATTTTTTAATATTTTAGGTATCAATAAATGTCTCTTTGTATCCTTCTACAAATTTAAGATCTGATAATGGTAGTTGAGAGTGCAATTCACTAGTGGCTTGAGCTTTATCAAACTGTGAGAGTGTAAATAGCAAAGACAATAAATGCATATAGCTTTGAAATACAAATAATAATATCCTTGATTATTTAGTATTTTTAAGGACCACTTTTATTAATGAAATGTTGATGGTGATACTAGTTCATGCCATATTCATGGGGAGATTTTCAACCTTATATATATTTTAAACAATCTTTAAACTATTGCTTTTAATAATTGATTGCAAAATAATTTGGTTTATATTTAATCTAAATTTGATTTACCATCAATTTTAGATTTAAAGATAAATATTTCTACCTTTCAACATGTGGATACCACCTCAGATCCAACTCAGTACTTGCATGGCCTGAATATGACTAAGTTGCCTATTTGGCTTGAAATCTAAACACATGGTGCCTTTTGATTACTTTGTGGACTCTCAAAATGTAGTTTTATGTGATGAGTCATTTGTATCTCACCACATGTTATCTATCCATTTATACTGATCTCTCAAGTGGTACTTTTCAATTTTGATTGGCCATGGGAATGTCATGCATTACTCTCATGGGCTATTATAGCCTTCCTTGCTAGGTGTATTTTTCAAAAGGCTTCTGGATAACTATTATTAAATTGGTGTTAATCAAATGTATTATGGGGAGACATTAATCCATTTTTTAGGTGATCTCATGGATATTAGATAGAAATGACATGGGATTGACATGTGACATCATCACACAGACCAAAGGGGACATGTATTGTTATTATGGGCTATTATTTGTTCTTATTCCAAGTGTCATTCTATAAAGGCACTTCAAATAATTGTATATTTTGATCATATGGATTAGGTGAAACTACATGTCTACCTTACAATATATTATGAGATTTAGATGGATGTAACACAATGTGGACACATGGTGACCTCAGATGAACCCAAGGGGGACATGCATCACCTTAGAAGGCCACTCGGGTCTAGGTAGTTATCATTGAGACATGTAACAACATCATATATAATTATGTATTTTTGAAAGATGTGTGGTGTCTTGGATTGGATGATATCACTTGTGGGGGATAAGATATTGACACATAGCCCCAAGATTTGAATTCCAATGGCTAGTTTTTCATGAGTCTTCTAGATGATGCCACATAGATCATAGGCTTGGTATATTTTCTATAGGTGTATTGCATAGGATGTGATGGATCCTTAAGGAATTACAAGGATTTAAGAGGTGTATATCTATACTTTAAAGCCATATTCTAAACTTTGACATCATGTGAGGCATCATAAATCATAGATTTAATTTGATTTCCTATAAGGTCAAGTGAAAAACTAAGTTGGATTTTTGATGATGTGATTACCTATTTTAGGAAAATTTAAACAAGTTTAAATTATAAATTTTCAAGAAAATTTTGTAAACACAACATAATGTTAATTTATTAAAACCCAACAAATCTTGTTGTGTTCATGTCTTATTAAAGAGCTAGGTCACACTTCCTTATAAAAAGCCTATCTACATATAATTAAGCCATCCATGGTCAATAATTCATTTCTAAATAAAGATTGAAGAAGACTTGTAATAATTTAATTATTTCTAAGTATCAATCCTCATTTTTAAATGAATGATTAACCAAAAATTCTAAAAACACAAGAATTGGCATATTCAATCAATTCTCCATGTAGTCAATGATTTATTTTGTTTTAGCATCTTGGGCACTTTTTAAAAATGAAGAAAGGAGTGTAAACAATTAAAAACCATACTAGGTGTCAAAATGCCTTATAACCCCCTATATACCACCTAACCCTTCTCTACCCATTGACTAACCTATTAGGACCTTGGGTCCAGTTAGCTATCTAACTAACTAAAATTAGTAACTTACTAACTTAACCTTAACCTAACCATTTTAACCCAAATCAAACCCTTTTCCTTAAGATAATCGACCAATGATGGTCAACTTGATTACTGATAGTTAGTTTGACCATTGATGATCAGGTTCTCACCCTCCTAACAAATCACTAGTTGTATATGAGATAACGATGCATAATTAAATATGTTCACCTTATGTGGTGCTAACGAACTCCCAAGCATAAAAATCAACATCCTCACCCTCTAGGGAACCTTTTATCCTCCATCTCTCTTTACCTATAAAAGGAGGGGAGTAAGAGGTGAAAAAGATCCATGATCATGACAAGAGTATTCAAGCATATAGGTATTCAATATTTCTAGCATCCAGTCTTCCTTCAACAACTTAAAAACAATAAAATAGACCTAAACCTCTACCAAATTTGATCTGGAGGATAAAGTATTCTTACTCTGGTAAAATTTCCCTAGCCTTCAAACTATTAGCCATGTAGTAAGCTAGAGGTGTATTTGTACTTATTCTTTGTTTCATTGGATTTCTAACCACCATAATCTAATCAAAGTTGTTTGCACCTTATTTTTACAATTATATATCTTTAATATAACCATTATTAGACCATTCACCTATTTTACAACTTCCTTTTAAGCAACCTTTAAAATCTACAACCAACTACTGAGGTTTAGCACAACCTCTAATGGTTACCTCTGACTATAGATGGTTTTTCAACCATGGATGGTCAGCATAACCACTAATAGTGAGCCCAACAACTAATGATCACTATGGTAAAAAATAATAGTAAGTTATTTTTATCCCCTTACCCCAAACCAAACCTAACTTTCTATGTTCCTACTTGTTCACAAACCCTTCTCTGATTTTTTAAATATAACCTCACCCACTTTAACACAAGTATTGACTCACTTTTAATATATTTAGTCATTTTATTTAACAAGAATTCTAATTTATTCTTGTATTACATTTCATTTACTTTATATAACTATCTTCCTTTTATCATTTCCAACTTGATTGTTATCAAAAGTTGGTTGACAACCTTCTAGCAAGCTCATGCTTCTTGGATCTAGCACATGTTAGGTAGTCCACTTAACTATCCTAATAAAAACCCATTTTGTTAGTGTTTTTTCTCTACAAGTTATTCCTTCTAAGCCAAAGAGGATTTCTCCATCTTCATCTGAATTATGCATGCATCACCAACTATGTATTTCTACCATACCCTTATTACTAGTTTCTTATCTTCTTCTATAATTAAGAAATGAGCAAAAATCAAGAGAAATATTTTGGCATGCCCAATGGGACCCTAAAATAATCTAGGTTCCATTTATTTCTTCTTTTATTCTATTCTCATCCAAAGAAATCTAAAATTTCTTTTGGGCCTAAAATAAACCTTGCATTACATTGATTGCTTACTTATTTTAGTTCATCTAGTTAACTTAAAAAGAAAAGTAATTAATAGTAGTTTCACTCTTGTTATCACACACTTTACCAAACCACATAATCAATTAACAAATCAAAACAAACTTGAGATAAGGCCTAATTAGGATATCATCACCTAACATTAAACCTTACCCTTTCCTGACAATCCTACTTGGAGGTCATTACCAAGGGGAGAACCAACTCATCTCTTTAGTTGAGTATAAACTCTAAAATTTAGTTTATTTTGGCTAAGAACCTGGCACTCTTATCACTATGGTGTGTGAAATGAGGGGGTAGGCCCCAATATCAAGCCACATACTGATGTTCAATATAGATTCTCTTTGAGCACCTAACACAACCTGAAACCAACCTTAGACTTCCTCTTTAGTACTTGGTCTACAAACCAAATTTCTTCTTCACATTTTTTATGGCATAAGTCAAAAGAGATATAAAAATTATCCTATGTTTTTAAATGTAATTTAGTGTATTTTTTATTGCCTTGAGATTCTTTTCCTTATTATTTCTTTGTGTTTGATTTATGAGTTTTTATCATTTCTTTATTATTTTCTCACATGGTCTTTACTAAATAGTAATTTATAAATCAAACCAACTAAGAATCACCTTCCTCCTCTTCATCCTCCTCTATGGAGTATACTGCAAATTTTGAGGGTTCTCCTCATCATTATTCCTCTCCTACCATGCCTTGGATAATTATCGAAGGTGATGTGGATTTTTCCATGTTCCTTGATAACAAATCCTTGGCCCTTCAACATTACCTTAATACCTTATCTCACCACACCTCTACTGCTTTGGTTCCTCCCACATATCAACCCTATGGTATGCCACCACATCTTATGGTTGGCACCACTTCTACCCAACCTATGATCACCCAAACATCTTCTTCTACCAATATCCCATCCACTACCACCACCAAAACTCAATCTAACATTCCAACCAATAACTAAACACCCCTTAAACCAACTATTGACACTTGGATTTGAACCCTTGAGGAAATTCTAAACTTTCCTCATCCAAGTGGCACAATGGAAACATATCTCTTGTTGTGGGTGGTGTTTCTGAGATGAATCTCTATATAAGGGGATAATTCCCCTTGTTGTAATTATTTAAAGCGCTCTATAACCTATCAATTTGTGTATGAAAAGGGTTAATAAAAATAAATAAAAAACCAAATAGTGATGCACCAATGTATAATGTGCTCTCAATTGACTGAAACTACTACTTGAAGTCTAAAAAGGTGATTCTCACATAAGACTCACAACATAAGATTCACTATTGCATCAATATTTCATATGATAGATTCGATAAGGTATATGATTATTAGGAAGGGAATGAATTATCCCAAAGAGGGACATAATCATGAACCACTTCTAGGATAAATATACACTTAGTAAAGAATACTAGCAAAGACTTGTAACAATCTCCTTTCTACAAATTAGTAGAGCATCAAGAATACAAACTAGAAAAGACAATATTTTACTAGGCTAGACCAATAGATTCAAGTCATTACTCAATATTATAGCATATGAGTGGCAACAACACTTGTATATTTCTTCAAGAGTTATTTGAGTAAAAATATGGGAAGATTTTTCCCAATAACCACTAGAGGCTACTTAAAAATCCAAAAGAATTCATATATATAGCCTTTGGGAGGGAGGTGAGGCAAAGGGAGCCCAAGGGTCACTTAGACATATGTCTATATGAGAGAATTAGTTACATTTGCATGTGGGAGAGGGGTGGATGATCTATTCCATGTCACCAAATCAATTATTTACAATTGAATAAGTTGAAATTCCACCAAATGAATCAGTTACAATTGAATCAATTATGATTAAACCAAATACTCAAGACATTTTTCCATTTTTTACCTCTATATTTTCCTTCAAGTTCCTATCGAGGCTTTTGACACCAAAGGCTATTTTCCATAGTTTGAAATTGAATTTTTATGAGCCATCATCCTTCAAGTATGTTATTTATACTTTTTTTCCCCTAAGAATTATCCCAAAATAATTCACTCCTCAAACTTTTCCTTTAGACAATTTGATGCATAATTTGTTTTGAATAATCTTTTGGGCTTTTTATGAAAGTGCCTTTTCAAAAAAATGTGTCTAGCCCATCTCTCTGAGGAATTTACTCTTTTTGGAATCCTATAAATGACCCCTTCAATTTGAGAAGTATCATTTTAGAAATTCTATTTGGTCCACCTTCCCATGAAAACAATCTTTTAGAATTTTTCTAATTGTCCTTTCAGCTTTCTAAAAACACCCTTTGAAAAAAATTGAAGTGCCCTTCAAAAAAGTTGAAGACAAATTTTTTCCAAAGTTCCCTTCAACAAAGTTTCATGGGAATTTTTTTTGAAAAATGTATCCTTTAAAAATAATGAAGTGGACCATTTCCTATAGAATTTCCCTTCAAAACTTGTAAACTACTTTTCAAAAAAGTTGAAAATGATCCCCTAGCCTAAAAAGGTCCTTCAAGGAAATTGTTTAGATAATTTTCTCAAAGGAATTAGTCTTCATCTTTGGGAAATTTATCTAAAAAAAATTGTCTAAAATAATTCAACACTTTGGGTAAAAGAAAATTCTAAAAAAATAATAATTAAGTCGAAACAAAAGACCTGAAAGGATTAATATGCAAAGGCTTATAAAAATACCAAAGCTAAACTTTCCACAAGAATTGGACTTATATAATTATTGTGATCTTTTTATATAACACTTCTTTGGAATGAAACCTACATACTAGACCTGTCCAAAGGTATAGACTTAGGTGGCTAATTTTTCAAATAGGGGTGCCCAATTTTGGCTTGAAGGGCCAAAATTTGGTCAACACATTGGTGACTTGCATGGGTAGTATGCCTGCTATACTAACTAGACTAGTAGCCTAATTAGCCTCTTGGTCAAATGGAGTCATCTAAAGATTGAAATAAATAAGAAAACTTGACCATGATTAAAAGCTTGATCAACAAGACAAATAATTACCACCTTAGAACACAAAAGGGAAAGAACAAACCCACATAAAGACTAAATCAAACACACCTATGTTACTAAGTACTTAGGAGAACTGAACATAATAGAAAAAAACTAATTATGTAACACTAACCAGGTATGCTCTTCCCCCTCTTGGATAAAATGGGAAAATTGAAAATACTCTCACTTTATGGCATGAAGTATTGGATGAGTCAAGAATCCTTTTGTCTCTTATCATTTCTACCTCCATGTTTCTCACAAAGTCTACCAACCTTATTGGCATGATGCTCACTAAGAACCAAAAAGTTTTAAATAATCTAACCAAGGAAATGAACTCTTCTTATACATGATCACTTGATTCATTTTGCTACCCATTCACTTTCTCATGATCAACTCCCATCCTCTTTACAGGAATGATTTAAAAAGGATTGAATTCATGTTCATTAAAAAATTTAGGCCAATATTATCTTTCTCCATCCTTAAAAAGCTAATGAGTTCCTTTTAGAGGGTGATATCCCCTCTTGATGAATTCAAATATATCATTCTTAAATTCAGAATCCTCTTGAAAGAATAAAAATGAAAGCTTGTTTCTCCTTTGCATACTTACTTGAGTTCCAATTCCACCTTCTCCATCTTTGACCAACTAATAACTTCCTTGAAGAGGAGTATAGCCTGCTCCAATGGCTTCAAACAAGTCATCCAAATTCTGATCAATAACCTCTCCTAGTCCATCCATAGTATCTTGTAAAGCAAGAAAATAATCAATGATTATTTTCTCCTCATCAAGTATGGAGGCAAAATCTTGTGAATTGTCTTTTTTTTCACTAAGGGGGGAAACTATGGTGATTTACTCCTCATGTAAACTTATGACGTGTTCTTGATTGGCTATGAATTGAGCATATTCTTCTTCACTTACCTTTCTCAAGATAGGTTCCTTAAACAAGTAAGAGAATTCAACACAAGCAAGGGAACTCAATGCAAGGACTCTCAAAATCAGATGAGGAATGGAATGTAAGGGTTTATTTTGAAAGCTCATGACAAAGAGGGGGCAAACCTTGGACCAAAATCACTTGATTCTCTTCCTTCCAATTGACCAACACTTCATCAACATCAAAATTAACTTGAGGATGATTAAAGGTAGATGGGGTGTGTTTAGGCGTAGGATCTTTGTATAGGTCTAAACCTTCCATATCACTTTGACTAAGTAGCCTCATCTTTGCCTCTAATTCCTTAATTTGTTTAGCTAGATTCTCTTGGAAGAATATTTCTTAGAGGTCATATGAATAATCATAGAGATGGGGAGTACATGAAGGATACCATGGATTATAGTAAGCTTCTTTATAAAATGTGGAAGGGACTTGAGAAGGACTAGCTTCATTTTTCACTTCACACTCTTAAACAATTCTCTTATCTTCTTTTTTGCCCCATGATTTCACTATTTCACTCTAGTTCATGATTTTAGGATTGGGGCTCTCTTCTTGAGGAAATTTAGGAAAGGTTTGTATAGGATCAATATCTTATTTAATTTCATGTTCTTTGATAGAAAAATTTCTCCTCCTGATGACAGGTAAAAACTTCATTCACTTTCTTAAGATCTTGAGCTAGTTCATGATATAGATTTCTCCAACTTGGAATCTTGACATCATGTTGAGGGGATTGATAAGGATGAGGGAGATTAGGAAGAGTTTGTACATGCATAGGAAGAGTTGATTGAGGATGAATGTGTTGGTTTTCAAAGGAAATAGGATGACCTTATGCAAAGGAGGGCTCACAATATAAGGAATTGAAATAGTTAGTCTCCATAGAAGGTTGTTCAAATATCCTTTGGTATTAGATTGCTAAGTGTAAAGGATTAACAACATGAGTAGTTAGTTTTTGTATAGGATAAAATGAATTATATGGGATAGAAGGTTGACTTACTTTAATTTTGTGAGCAAGTGCTATTTGATATAATGTATTTGGTGTACAAGAGGATGGTTTATTTTGTATGGTAGAAGGCTATCTTGGGATGGAAAAAGGCATACAAGGATAATTGCCTTGAGTGGGTTGAATCCTTTATCTTAATACTTTCTCCTTCATGGATTGCATGGCTTGATATTGACTAAACAAACACTCCTTATATATTAGCTCTTGGTGATATATATTTTACTCATTCAACCTATCTATCTCTAACATTATCTCCCTAGCACTCTTGGATTGACTAGGAGAAGGACAATCAAGAGAGCTGATTGAGGTGATTCTATGAACCAAATGAGCTTGATCAAAACTATATGAAGGAATATAAGGGCCATACTACTCAAAAATGGGATTATACATACCAAATATGATTTATTGATGCACTAGGGCTGCTTGACCAAATAATTCAACTTAGAGTTTCCATTGGTGTTGATTGAAATGCCTTCAAAAGGCTAATTGGTTAAAGAACACACCAAGAATTCTCCACCTCATTGGAAAAATAGTCCCATAAGGATTACAAAAAAATATTAACACTTGGATTCACACCCTTTGATGAAATTCTAAACTCTCCTCATCTAAGTGGCACAATGGAAACATCTCTCTTACTGTGGATAACAATTTTGCTGAGATGAATCTCTAGATAAGGGGCTAGTTCCCCATGATGTAATTTTTTGAAGTTCTCTCTAACCTATCAATTTGTGTATGAAAATGGTTAATTAAAATAAATAAGAAACCAAATGGTGATGCACCAATGTATAATGTCTTCTCAATTGATTAAAACTACTAGTTTAAGACTAGGATGGTGATTCTCACACAAGACTCACAACTTAGGATTCACTGTTACATCAATGTTTCATATGCTAGATTTGAGAAGGTATATGATTCGTAGGAAGGGACTGAATGATACCAAAGAGGTACACAATCATGAACCACTTCTAGGATAACTCTACACTTAGAAAAGAATACTAGAAAAAACCTATAATAATCTCCTTTCTATAAATTGGTAGACCATCAAGAATACAAACAAGAAAAGACAATATTTTACTAGGCTAGACAAACAAGATTCAAGTCATTACTCAATATTATAGCATATGAGTGGAAAAAACACTTGTATACTTATTTAAGAGTTCTTTGAGTATAAATCTCATTAGATTTTTCCTAATAACCAATGGAGGATACTAAATAATCCAAAAGAATGCATATATATAGCCTTTGGGAGGGAGGTCAAGGAAAGGGAGTCCAAGGGTCACTTGGACATCTGTCTATATGAGAGAATTAGTTACATTTGCATGTGGGAAAGAGGTGGGTGAGATATGCCATGTCACCAAATGAATTAGTTACAATTGAATATGTTATAACTTCACCAAATGAATTAGTTACAATTGAATCAATTATGATTGAACCAAATGCTTGGGACATTTTTCCGTTTATTACCTTTATATTTGCCTTTAGGTTTCCATTGAGCCTTTTGACACCAACACCTATGTTTGATAGTTTAAAATTGAATTTTTGTAAGACATCATCCTTTAGGTATTTTCTTCAAACTTTTTTTCCCTTCGACTTTTGAAATAATTCACTCCTCAAACTTTTCCTTTAGACAATCCCATGGAAAATTTGTTTCAAACAATCTTTTAGGCTTTTTCTGAAAGTGCCTTTTCAAAAAAATATGTTTGGGCCATCTCTCTAAGGAATTGACTCTTTTTGGGATCCTAAAAATGACCCCTTTAGATTGAGAATTATCTTGTTAGAACTTTTGTTTGGTCCACCTTCCTATGAAAACAATCTTTTGGACTTTTTGTAAGTGTCCTTTCAGCTTTTTGAAAATACCCTTCAAAAAATTTGAAGATGAAGTTTTTTCAAAGTGCCCTTCAAGAAAGTTACTTGGGAGTTTTTTTTCAAAAAAAGTATCCTTTGGAAAGAATGAAGTGGACCATTTCCTATATAATTTCCCTTCAAAACTTGCAAACTACCCTTCAAAAAATTTGAAAATGATCCCTTAGCCTGAAAAGGTCCTTTGAGGAAATTATTTAGATAATTTTCCCAAAGGAATTAGTCTTCATCTTTGGGAAATTTGTCTCAAAAAAATTGTTTGAAATAATTTTGGCACTTTGGCCAAATGAAAAGTCTAAAAAAATAACACTTTAGTCAAAACAAAAGACCTAAAAGTATTACTATGCAAAGTCTTAGCAAAAGACCAAAAACAAACTTTTTAAAAAAATTTAACTTGTACATTTGTTATGGGATTTGTATAGAACACTTCTTTTGAATGAAACCTACATACTAGACCTAGCATAAGGTATAGACTTAGGTGGATAAATTTTCAAATAGGTGTGCCCAATTTCAGCTTACAGGGCCAAAATTTGGTCAACACCAACAAACACCTCCAATATAAGAGTAACCTCAAATCTTGTTACATATACCTCATCTACCATGGGGGTATCTTCTAATCCTATTTCCACCATTCCCCTTATTTATATGAAACCACCAATTTCTAACCCACTTAAAATTTTGGTACTTTCCATACCTCCTACCATTCCACCTATTAGCACTAGAGTTACCTCTCAACCCCAACCGAATACCACCCCATTCATACCTCCAAACCAACCCATATCAATACGTCAACAAATACCCATGACAACATACCAATATGTTCCTAATTGACAAAAATACATAACACATTCTAACCAACCTTTTTGTGCCCATCAACCCACATGTGTCATCATCCCAACCTTCCAAACCACATAACAATATGTTTCATCTTCTCAACCTTTCATCTATTATCCATATATTACAGCCATCCAACCTCAACAAAACATAACATCTAATTATGGAGCTTCCCAAACCTCAAAAAAAAATTGTTAAGATGGTAATGGACAAAATGACCAACCTAGAGTCATTTATTTTTAGGTCTCATAATATTTTATCTTATGATCAAATTTAAAATGAGCACATTCACCCATCCATTCCTATCTGACTTTATCCTCCTCAATGGGAACTACCCAAGTTTTCCAATTTTTAAAGCAAGGAGGACCCCAAACAACATTTAAGATTATTTTTCCATTCTTGCTATTTGATTGCATATGAAGATGATCTTATCCTTCATACCTTTACCATGTCTCTATCTAGACTAGCCTTGGATTGGTATAGTTCTCTTACCAAGCACTCCAGTTTCTCCTTTTCTTAACTTGCCCAAATCTTTTTAGATCATTTTTCAATTAATATATCTAAAAAGGTTTCCCTTACCAACCTTTACTCCATTATTAAATTTTATGATGAATCAATTACTAATTTCATAGATAGACGGATAGGTCTCATCAACTAAATTTCTTTCTCTTTACCCTAACCTAAATTGCTTGAACTCTTTTCTAGAGGTTATGCCAAACATATTACCCAAAATCTTCAAGTTAAGAATTTTGAAACCTTTGATGAAACTTTTACCATGGCACACAAACTTGAAATTAGAGCCATTTATGAATGGAAATTGAAACTAAGAAACAAAAATTCCATCTTTAAATCCAATGACCCTTCTTCAAACAAAACCACCAACCCATCCAACCATCCCAATGCCAAAACAAAGGCAACCAAAAACATAGTTTTCCTAAAATCTACTCTACCTATTATAAACCAACCTAATCAAACTAATTCTTTCAACCCATCAAACAAAAAAACTTGCAACCAAAATTAAGCCACCCCAAGACAATACACTCCCATAGGGGAGTAATATGATTTAGTTTTGGATAATTTCTTAGATCCAACCTCATACAACTTCCTCCTATCAAACCTCCACAAAAATTTTATGCCTCTCACCCTACATCTAGTTGGTATAATGAAAATTATCTATGTGCCTTCCATTGAATTATTGGACATGATATTAGTAGGTGCAACACCTTTAAAAATATCATCTAAAATTTGATTAACAAGGGTGAACTTTCATTAGATAATCCTAATACACCTCTAAATAAATAATTAGACATATTTTAGAAACCTTTTCCTAACCATGCACCTTCCACCAACTATGATAAAAGAAAACTAGAATCATCTCATGCTCATGAGGTTCATACAATCAATGTTGTTATCAATGAGCCTATCATTGAGGAAACCATTACCTCAAATACCTCTTCTTCCACTCCATTTATTGAAGTGGTGGAATCTTATTCTATTCCTTTAGACAACCAAATAAAATAATAAACCTCCCCTATTTAAATTGATGAGACCATCAACTTACCCACCTCTCCTTTGATATAAATACCAAAAGAGGTAACCATTGATTCAACTAATCCTTCCCCCACTCCACTTTTTAAAGTAGTGGAATCACTACCCTTTCCTTTAGACATCCAAATTAAAGAAGAGACCACCTCCCTTCTTCCACTTGACACCATAACACCTTCCTTACCTACCCTAGAACTAACCACTCCCTCTTTGGAAACCACTCCAAATGAAGGTATCATCTCCTCTATGCTATCCATAGAGGAACCATCTTCTAAAATCATATAACCTCCATCCAAGACAAAGGTGAACAAAATATTCCCTCACCTCAACCTATGGGATTAATATTTTAAACCAATGATGAAGGAATCAAACCTATATACAAGACTTTTTATATATTAGTCTAAATTCTAGAGTTCACTTCTCAACCCAACCTCGATAAAGCCACTTTTTGGCATCGTCTTGGGCTCCCTTACCAAAAAAAATAGGAACCCTTAACCTCATTTGTATCCACTATCAAACCTATAATTACCTCAACCCTATCCTAAAATATTTTGTCCTCCAAAACCATAGGATAATCTTTGAACCCACCTCCCTCTAAAGTTACTAAGTCACTCTACACCTCTTTGACCAAACCCATCAAGAATATAGTAATACTTACCACTCCTAGCTTAGCTCACCCATCTTTGAAGTTGGACTTAACCCTATCTAATACACCAAATAAAACTTTGACTAAACCTATAAAAAAGGTGGAACCACCCAAACCATCTTGAAATAGACCCATACCACCCCCTTCTCTCTTACCTTCCATCTTAGGACCCCATCCTTACACCATCCTAGGAGCTCATCTCTATACCAAGAAGGTGAACCATCCTGAAACTACCTGTTCCGCATCTAGTAAACCTTTTCCTTTTACTCTACCTACACCTACTTCCACTAGAACATCAAATTCTCCATCCTTCTTAACTAACATATCCACCTCTACATTCCAACATATTTCTAAATAACCATCATCCAAATCTTCTACATCTAAATATTCTACCTCCAAACATACTAAAATAAAACAAAACCAACCTAACATAACTATTCCACTACCCATAAATTTTATGGTAAAACATACTTCCAAGAAGTCTCTCACTTTTATAACCAAAAACACATCACCTCTAACACCTTTTCTTGAATAATATTCAATCATTATATAGATATTTTTGTAAACCTCTTACTTGAACCTACCACCCATCAAACCCTTTGACTCTTCACATCCTAAACCATAATGTGTCAATGATAATTTGATCTACCTATACCATAGGACACCAAGACATGATATAGGGAACTTTAAATCTCTCTAAACACTTGTCCATAACCTATGGGACGAGGATGATATATTATCATATGAACCTCCCTGAGCCCATTATCAACCCAATCATAAATCAAAATTATCCAACACTTACTCCCCCACTGTCACCTAAGAGTGAGGAAGAATCTAATCATCTATCTAGCCCAAAACTTCTCCAAATCCACACTCTCCATATGATTACCTAGTCTTAGGCACACCAAAAAGATAAGGGAAAGGTTAAATTTTCCATTCCATGGATGTACCCTTCAACCCCTCAACCATCCATTCAAACCCAAACACCTTCACCATTACCATTACCAAAACCCAAAGTATCTGTTTTGGGTGCCTTTCCTTCCAACCCTCTTGAATCCATTCAACATGTAGTGTTGAAATAACATCACCAAACTTTGATGAAGATGAACTTATATGAATTAATCAACACCTCACATCCTCACTGGCAAACACTAATATATATTATGTAATCTATATAGATTCAAACTCAAGATCCTAAAACCCTTGTATCCTTTATCATAGCCCTTAAACTTTCTACCCTAGTCACCTTTAAAGATTCAAAATACCTTCTATGCATCCTAAGGATCCTGAGCATCCCCTATTCATAATGACATACATCAATCAAACCCACATAAAAAGGGTGATGATTGATGGAGGAAATAGTATAAACATTATCACCTCCCATTCCTATGACTAAATTTATTTATCAAATAATATGATGTCTTTAACTACAATGGTGTTTTTTTCTTTCAATTATACTATGGCCACTACCTTGGAGACAATTGTTATCCATATCCATTTGGGATATCACACTATTCCATAGCTATTTTACATTATAGAGGGAAATTTATAAGACAAGATCTTGTTTTGACACCTTGGATCCATGCCATGAGATGTTTCCCCTCCACTTTGCATTGTTACATCAAATTTGAGCATGAAGGTCATGTCATCAGCATACTTACTGAACCTAGTCATTTTGCATCTTGAAATATGATGTACAGGCCTAATGATGTTCTTCTTCCTCATCCATCCACCTCACCACCAACTAGAAAAAACTCCACCCCTATTGTTGATGAAGCTTCAACAAGGTCATCCATCCCTTCTTTACAAATCCCTATAGAGGACCCCTTAAAACCTTTGTTCTAATGTCTCTCACTAGGATAATACCATCTTTTGGCCTTAGATGCCTTCCCCAATCCTCAAGAGTATAATAACCTTGGACATGACCCTAGTTATGAACCTAATATTTGAACCATCATCCATTTTATGTCACCTAATCATTAAACCAATTTTATCTATGGGGTACTCAATCATACGCTTCTCGCTTCCTCTAGCACCTCTTCTATATGACCATTCACCTTTGATTTCTCTTATTTAAATGAACTTACCTTTGCTAAAGTGTACCTTCATATGTGTGCTTGGAATGGGTTTTTCCTTAGCCTTTAAAAATAAGGACCTCATGATTTACACATCATCAAAAACCAAAAACCTCATGAGTTATTTAGCCTTGGATTCATACCACTAGGATAACCCACCTCACCTAAACCCATTACCACCATCGATGAGGATATCCCATCCTCACCAACTTCATCTCATTAAAATTATGAGGACTTTGATATCATCCCATATAAATTATTTTTTGGATCACTACCATTAGTCTAGGCCCCCTAACTTATCAAAAAGATGGCCAAACTAAAAACCTTCCTCTCATCCATCCTAAAATGGTAGAAAACAATTCTTCTACCATCAACACCATTGAACATCAAGATGATGATTTCATTCTCACCTACCTTGGTGTATGGGATTTTTATATTCATAAATACCTTCTTCCTAATAACCAAACCATGTTGAATGATTCCACTATCGATGTCAACTTGGGTACTTAGGATAACCCCCCATGTTGTCAAGGTTGGTCAATCTTTGAACTCCGTAGAAGAAAAGGCTTACCCTTCCTTCATGATTGTAGCATAGAATTTTCTTGGTCCTATTGATATATGCCTAGAATCTACCCTTATATTACTGTCCACAATATTTTCACTCATCCTAGTGCTAATCCTATTTGGAAAAAGTGTCATAGGATACACCCTTGTATTGCCCTTCTAGTCAAAGAAGAGCTTCAACATCTCTTGTCTATTGAATTCATCCAACCCATCAACTATCCTCAATGGGTTTATAACATTATTCCCATCACCAAAAAAATAGAGGGACTTTGCCTCTATATTGAATTTTTTGACCGTAACCTCACTTGTCCAAAGGATGACTTCATTTTTCCTAGCATCAACCAACTTATTGATCTTACATCTAGACACAAGATGTTATCTCTCATGGATGGTTTCTCAGGATATAATCATATCTTTATTACTCCCAAAGATCAACATAAAATCTATTTCATCACCCCATGGGGAACCTTTTGATATAGGGTCATGCCATTTATTCTAAATAATGCTTGTGACACCTACCAATGAGCCATAGCCTACATCTTACATGACCTCATCCATAAAATCATATAATACTATGTAGATGATCTCCTTAGAAATATAAACATCGTAAGGATCACATAGCCATTCTCACCATCAAGTTTTTGCACCTAATCTACTTCCACATTAGGCTTAACCTAAATAAATGTATTTTTGGGGTCATTTCTAGAAAGCTTATTGGATTAATTATCTCTCTTCAAGGAATTGAAGTATAACCTACCAAAGTTAAATTTTATTGAGATGTCTCCTCCAACCCACCTTAATAAAATCTGCATCCTATAGGGGAATCTATAATCTACCCATCACTTCATCTCTCAATTATCAAATAGATGTCAACCTTTTCACCATCTCCTTAAGAAAGATACATATTTTAAGTGGACTAAAGACTAACAACAAGCCTTTGATTCACTCAAAGAGTACCTTATTTCTCAACCTATTTTGATCCCACCTAAATAGGGTCAACCCTTATACCTTTATATTTCTTCCACTGAATATTCCCTATGGGTAATGTTTGGTCACTGTGATGAACAAAATAAAGAGAAAGTTATATACTACATAAGTTAAACACTTGTAGAGTATGAGACTTGGTATTCCCATCTTGAGAAACTTTACCTCACCCTCATATTTTTAGCTACCAAACTTGGTCATCACCTTCTCAATCTCAAAACTTATGTCATAACCAACATTGACCCACTCAAGTTCATGCACTCCAAACCATACCAAAACTAATGTATGGCTAAGTGGCTCATGCTTTTATCTAAGTTTAATCTTGATTTCCTTCAAAAAAAGTCATTTAAAGGGAAATTTATTTTCTACCAATTGGTTGAAGCTCCATTACTAGGAACCAACTACTTCCTCTTACATTTCTTGATGATTCCATTGTAACTCTCTCTCAATAGGACCCAACCTACTAAATGACCATGTTATTTGATGGCTCTAAATGCCAATGTGGAGGGGTGTAGGAGTTATTCTCATCCCCATAGATGTAAAACCTCTTCCCATTTCCTTTAAACTTGACTTTTAATGTACCAATAATATGGTTGAGTATGAAACCCTAGTCATAGGTCTCCAAACTACTCTATCTTTGGGAATCAAGATAATTAGCATCTTTGGTAATTCCCAACTTATGGTCAATCAAGACAATAAATTCTAACAATTTAAGATTGATGTATTACTAGAGTATAAAAATCTAGTAGATGTATTCTTAGCATTATTTGATTATTACCTTATCCAATCTATTACATGATCTACCAACAAGTTCATAGATACAATGGGTTCGCTTTCCTCCCAAATATCATCTCAAGTTACTAAGTCTAAACTATTTATCACCATCCATCACTTTATCACCCCATATTATATCCATTTTGACCTTCGTACCATTTATAATGTGGAAATATCTCCATCAGACATTTGGTAAGAATAAAATTTTAACTAACTCAACCTTGGTGTTGTTTCTCCTAACCTCTCAAGGAATGCTCAAAGAGATTTTGTTCATAACACCTCTCATTATATCATACTAGGGGGAATACTTTACAAACACAACTTTAGTGGTATCCTTCTCCATTGTCTACATAGTCATGAAGCTTCCCATGTTATCAAGGAAATGCATGATGGAATCTAAGGGGTATACTTTAGTGTTATAGTTATCATTAAACATATCATTTTCCTTGGATATTATTGGCCTACCCTCAACTAAGACTATTGAAATTATGTAAAGAAATGTGTTAAATGTCAACAACACACTAATTTACACCATGCACCTACCTATGGCCTTAAAGTATCCAAAGAATTTTGGCCATTCTCATAATGGGGCTTAGATCTCATTGGGTAAATGAATCCTCATTATTGACAATGCCACCAATCCATAATTACCACCATCAATTATTTCACTAAGTTCGTAGAAGTCATTCCTCTCATCTCGACCAAAGTCAAGAAGATTATTGATTTTACTAACCATCACATCATCTATCATTTCAATTTTCCCTATAAGATCATCACCAATAATGGTAAATATTTTAAGAACGAGCAAGTCCAAGGTCTTTGTGATGCATTTGGCATAAAGTTAAGTTTCTCTTCACCTTATCATATACAAGTAAATGGATAGGCAAAATACTCTAACAAAATCCTTAATAAAATCTTAACCAAATTTTTTAGTGTTATAGGTCAGGATTGGCACTTGCACATTCCTTTCTCTCTATGGGCATATCATACTAGCATTCAAACCTCTACAAGTGTTACCCCCTTCTTTCTAGTCTTCAGAATAGAGAGAATCTTTCCTCTCAAAGTCAAGATTACTTATCTTCACATATCCTTGCAAGACATTATTTCTAAGAGTGACCATTGTTAACAATGTCTATGAAGACTTGAGATACTTGATGAATATTGCCCAGTAGTGCTTAAACATCTTCATGTCTATCAAGAATGAATAAAGCATGTTTATACAAAACATCTAAAAGAGTGAGAATTCAATATCATAGACCTTGTCCTAAAGGAAAACTAACATGTAACCAATATGGTGAAAAGCAAAAGGGGAAAATTTGATTTCAATTGGCTTGGACCCTACATCATAACCCATATGTATGGATTAGGAGATTATCATTTTTCCATTCTAGAAGGCAAACCAGAACTTGAGCCTCTCAATACTTCACATGTACATCCTTTATTTTTTTAAACAAGGATCAAACTCACATTACTATCTAAACTTAATCTCATCCCTTGATTTATGAGATCTTCCCCCTCACACCTTATTCTTATTCCTTTTAGGACAACATATTACAATATATAACCATGTGATTTACCATCATAATTATAGCCTACTTCTAAATGTGGGTACCATGAATCTACCCATGGCATGGTTCTCATGGATACTTTTTTCTCTAATCAAATGAAATCCCATGGTCATTCATCTCTAAAAACCACCCATTTTACCTATAATTACCTTCTTGTGCTAAAAGTTTTACCCTTATAAAGGTAAACCTCTAAGCCTAAATACATAAGTCCATGTCTAAAATTATCATAAAAAATAATTTGGGATACCAAAATATCATTTAGGTCATATATATCTAATATTTTAGACTACTCCTTTGAAGGATAACTACCTAAAACTAAAATTTATTAAAATATAGATTTCTCCCTTGAAGGATAGCTACCTAAATAAACAAGCCCAAACTTAGACCACTCCCTTGAAGGATGAATAAGACAAATTTTTTGAGTGAAATAATTTGAATCTTCCCACGTTGATCAACTTTTAAAACCTATAAAAAAAATAAAAATAAAAATCATACCCTATATCAAAATAAGACAAGTTATCCCAAGAAAGCTACAATCAACTTTCATATCTAGCATAATTAAACTTCCCACATCGATCAATCTACACCTATAATAAGGCATGGAATTGTCTAATATGGTTCTTAGGTCACCTATATAAAGGGAAAAACTAATCCACATAGGGTTATCCTACCTATCACTCATCTCCTTTCACGTATCACCTACCTTCCCCTTTATACCATTTACAAATAAAAGGATTATGAGCTTACTTCACATAATGTGATCAAGACACCCCTTTTATCCACCAAATCATGTTAATACAAAGCATTAAAAAGGATTATGTTCCTTAAGCCAATCTAAATTTGGTTTTATTAGGTCCTTACCAATGAAAAGGCATCAATATTTTTTCTTACCCTCTTATTATTGGTTCACGTGGACATATGTCTCATGCTTCTCATTTATTGTTCCTACATTTAGTTTGTTATCTATCTCACTTTATGTATTTTCATTAAATCACTAACCATAATCACATCACATATCCATTATCATAATAAAACAAAAATCAATGATGAACATAACATTATGAACCATACCCATGAACCACATTATATATAAATATATATATATATATAATCAAACCATCATTAACCATCATCATATAACATCATATCATAAACCACATCAATAACCATTATAAAACCATACATAATCATATCCATGAACAAAATAAAACATAAACCATAATCATCACATGCCTAAGCTACTAAGTCCACATCTCATAAGCATAAAACATAAAAACATGTAAACCAAGAACCATGAACATACATTATATAAATATCATTATGATCATCATAATCATCATGTCATTAAATAAATAATATATGTAATAATGTATAAATATCTCTCTCAAAACATGTACATCTCACATCACCAGCATGTAGGCTAATATCAAAACATATACATCATATTTGTATAAGCATATCATATCATTCCCCTAGGGCACCACTACCACTAGCCCCTCCTACTCCTATAACTACACTACCATCTAGTTTTAGTCCTCTCAGTATGCCTATATGTCTACTCACTATATCTACCCACTATAATGGAGTGGCCACAACTGGACCACCTACTAAACTAGCCCTATAATCTCCCCATCTCAGCTCTTGTGGATAGTATGTCATCACTATTGCCTCATAGTACCTCAAATCCTCCACTATGGCCAAGTACCATGCCCTAGTTATCATGCCAAGTGGCCCTCCTAATGGTGTTGTCATTACTACTACCCTCTATCTTGGTGTATCCCTCTCCTAGGTAACCAACCCTAGGGAGGTCTAAGCCTCATTTCTCTCCACTATAAAAGTGGCAACCTAACCCTATAAAATCACAATTTGGCCCTGTAATGTGGCCACCTATTCCTATAACCTTGTGATTTACATATATATAGTTTCTAATGCTACTCCTACCTATCCTTCAGGGCCACCACCCTAAACCTATACCCCAGATGTATCTACATCCATAACCTATCGGCCCCCATCATCATATCAAAAATTAGCCATTATATATCAGGCTTGTTACCATCCTACATAACTATCAACAAAACTAGCATCATCTATTCCTACTCTCATAAGTAGCTCCTATTAAACTAAATCTACCTCCTCTAGTTGTGGTTTAGGTAAAAAAAATTATCATCCTCCCTCTTATGTCTAGGGAATGGACCTAGAATCCCATATATAAATCCAAACTACCTCCTCACTCTATCAAATGGGATAAGCTTAGTCTCCCCATCTCTCCTCATATAGATCCACCTCCAACTCTACAAAGACAAAGTATGATAGTTATAAAATGCCCATCTAGGAAAGTCCATATATGGCCTTCACACAAAATCACCCACAACCAAGCCCTCCAATGCATCTATAAACTAGTCAATGTCTCTAGCACCACCTCTAGCCCCAGTCAAAGCATAATCTCCCCTCCATCATAAGAAATCCACTCTATAATCTACCTACACATAGCCATCCCATGGTATCCCCAAGGGTCTCAAAAATTGAATATTCTCATATGCCCAACAATGGATCACAAATCCCACACTAATCCCATATCATCTATGATCTTGAAATGCCTACAGCTCTTTGTAAATATAAACTAGCAAGACTAGTGCCCACTCAAACACTGTCCTACTGAGAAACATCTCTACCAACATTCCTAATAGTAGATAGGGAAATCATCCAATGCTAAAATTTGGAAATTTAAAAGAGGACACTACCATCATCATCATAGTCATTAAGCATCTCTCATCTAGAGACCTTTCATATAATGGCCCATAACCAAATCCATTTGAATGCCATCTACTATGAACTTGATCTTCATTATACATGAGCTCTATCTTCTCACCCTCTCCTCACTCTCAATATTATAAATAGGCTTCCCTCACATAGGTAACCATGTAATCTTATGAACATCCTCTAATAGGATGGTCATCACTCTTGTTGATAGAAAAAAGGTATTCATAATCAAACCCCATCTCTTAATGAGGTTAATGATCATCATTACATCTCTTGTTAACCACTAATAATACTACATGGTTCCTAGACCAACCTCCTCCATATGTGTCTAATCATCATTGGTGATCCCTCCATGGATCTCTATAAAGATGTTCAAAACTTGATCCCTCATTTGAATAAATCAAGTTAACATGCATACTTATTTCCATTACTATTACTTATCTTCAATTATTTCATTCATTTTACCCAAACCTACCTCTTTATTAACCCAAACCCACCTACATCAACCTGCATCCACCTATATCAACCTATTTCTAAACTAAAATGCATATGTTACCTTTACAACATTACCTCTACCTGTAGCACATGACCCTTCCATCCAAATAATTTAAACACCTATCTAACCTAAAATTTAAACACATACATTTAAAACCTACAAAAAATTTATTGAAGAACCCATAACCTAACCCTTAAACACAATTCCAACACCTAATCCTACCCCATTATCATTTAAAACACATTAATCCTAATTAAAAATTACCCTATTCTAATCAACACTTAGTTTTTTCAATACCCCATAACCCTCTAAAACCTTTTTGACTAACTCTTTTATCAACCCACCTATTTACTCACTCGATTATTGATGGTTCTAATGACCATCAATGATCAAGTGAGTTTCCTCCTTTGGTGGTCGACTACCAACAATCATGTCTAACCATCAATGATCACTATGTGTTACAGTCGATGGCAAACAACATAAACCTACCCAATCAAAAAAATAAACAAATAAAAAAAATTTAACTCCTAAATTACCTAAATCTATCCTACCACCTACCCTAAAGCCAAATCCTCATTCAAATTTAAATTTTATCCTCTAATTTTACCAATTTTACCCAAAACCTAACCTAGGGTAAAACCCTAAAAAAACCATATACAAACAACCACAATACAAAAAAATTAACTTCACAAATGATAAAATCAACTATGAACAAATTTAAAACATCACTTACCTCATTCTTTGACCATTGCTAAGGATGGAGCTCATATCTAGCTACCTAATCACACCCTCATCTATCTTATATCTTAGTCTAAGTTGGATCACCACATAAACATGCTCAAGTAATAAATAATTACCACCTCAACCAAATACTTATTCAACCCTCTCTAAAAAATTCCAAATCAACCACTCGCTAGACCGCATGAAAAATATAGAGTCAATAAGTTAAAAGTGAAAATGAAATTTCATTTTCACTTTTTATCCTTAGCCTTTTAGGGTTTCCCCTTGACTATAAATGGTCAAGGTGACCATTTATGGTTAACCTTGGGACCCCTAACCATCTATGGTTAGGAGAACCCACATTTAATACTTTTCAGGCACCTACACCCTAAGTGCCACTTTGGATATTATGCTTTCTCTAACCTACCTAAAATTTTTGGAGATTACCCTTCTCCACCCAATCATTAGACCATGCCCACCTTGATGTTGGTTAATTTTTGACCTAAACTTATCATATGTTTTGTGATGACCTTTCTTGGTCTTTTTTACCACATCAACCACCTTTTCCATGTTAAACATTTGAATTTGCACCATCTCATGCATAACTAGACCATTTTTTTTCAAAAGAGCACTTCCTACCTTAGATACCTATGAAAAATTGACCATGTCTAGGTAACTTATAAAGTAACCCGATCAACCATATCCAATATTATGGATGAATTATCCTATCACTTATCCATCTAAAACTAACCTTATTTTTATCAGCATTAACAACCTTAGTCTATGTGTGATTTTGGATATACTAGTTAGTCAAATTCTATGCACATGTTTACATTTAAAATGCCTAAGTACCTTTGGTCACTAACCTCATGACTCACCATAAACCACTTTTCATACATCAACTTGATTTTGGTTTCACCTCATCAACTCTCAATTTGAAGGGGAACACCTCCTTCTATACTTGAAGTAGTCTAACCTCTAACCAATAATCCATTTTTGTTTTGTAGCTTGTTGATTCAAAGTCACATAATAAAGGGGCAAAATGTAGACACTATAAAACTATAATAGGTGTCAAAATGCCTTGGAACCCACTAATGACCACTTAACCCTTCTCTACCCACTGACTAACCTATCAAGACCTTGGGTCTAGTTAGTTATCTAGCTAACTAAACTCAATAACTTACTAACTTAACCTTAACCTAGCCCTTTTAACACAACTTAACCCCTCTTCCTTTAGATACTTAATTGTTGATGGTTATATTGACTACCAAGGGTTAGCCTAACCATTGATAGTTAAGTTCTCACCCTCCTAACAAATCACTAGCTATGTGTGAGATAATGAGGCCTAATTAAATATGTTCACCTTATGTGATGCTAATGAACTCCTAAGAATCAAAATTAGTAGCTTCACCCTCTAGGGAACCTTCTATCCTCCATCTCTCTTTGCCTATAAAACGAGGGGAGTAGGAGGTGAAAAATATCCATGATCATGAAAAGAGTATTCAATCATACATGTACTCAAGCTTTCATCATATATTATTCCATTAGCAACTTAAAAATAGCAAAAGAGACCCAAACCTATACCAAATTTGCTCTTGAGGCCAAAGTATTATTACTCTCACAAAATTTCCCTAGCCTTCAAACCATCAACCATATAGAAAGCTATAGGTATATTTGTAATTTGTCTTTATTTCATTGGATTTCTAACCCCCTAACCTAATTAGAGCTATCTACACCTTATCTCTCCACTTTTAGATCCTTAACATATCTATTTTCAGACCATTCACCTATTTTACAACTTCATTTTGAGAAACCTTCCATATCCATATCCAACCACCAATGGTTAGTATAACCACTGATGGTTACCTACAAATATCAATGGTTATTTAATTATCGATGGTTAGCTTAACCATCAACATTCAACCAAACCACCAATAGTCACTATAGAAAAAAATAGTAGCAAGTTATTTATAGCCTGTTACCCCAAACCAAACCTAACTTTCTATGTTTTTACCTATTCACAAACTCTTCTATGATTTTTTAAATTTGACTTCACCCACTTTTTCTATATTTATCAATTTTATTTAACAATAATTTTACTTTCTTCTTGTATTGCATTTCATTTAATTTTTACAACTATCTTCCTTTTATCATTTCTAACTTGGTTTTTATCAAAATTGGATTGACAACCTCATAGCAAGCTCATGCTTCTTGGATCTAACTCATGCTAGGTAGTCCACTTAACTATCTTACTAACAACCCCTTTTGTTAATTGTTTTAATTTGTAGGTTATTCCTTCCAAGCTAAAGAGGATTTCTCCATCTTTGTCTAGATTATTTTCACATCACCAATTAGGTATTTCTACCACACCCTTATTCCTAGTTTCTTATCTTCTTCCAAAATTAATAAATGAGTATAAATTAAGAGAAATAAGGAGGGTCCCCATTTTGAGAATAGGGGAATGTTGATCATAAACATGTTAATAAATTTTTATGATCTTCTAGTTCATGTCATTAATGGAGTCCCTATAATAAATGATGACATCATCATAAAACTATAGAAAGAATAAGTATAGATCATATGCTAAGTTCTTTTATCCTTTCTCAAAGCATGAGCCTAGTATGATTACTTAAAGTGAAGGTAACCCTTTGACCCTTAAAGTGTCAATATGATGTTAGGCTTAGTTTAACAAAGGTGTGTGCCCATATGACTCTAAGACTAGCCCACCAAAAGGCTTGTACATATAGGCCACTAGGATTGGCCCATGAAGGGCTTGCACCTATGGATCTACTGAAATCCTGATTTGAATTGACCAAGTCCTATAGTTGATGTATTACACCATGGCACAACTAGCCCAACATAGGCCATGATTCCTTCTCAACTACAATTTGTGTGAGTGCATAAGGATTGTACTGTATGTGAATTGATGTTGATGTAGTCTAGTGTTAAAATGTTGAGTGCAAAGGGAGCATCCCATGTTTATGCTTAGTTGTAATAAGCCCAAAACTAACTAAGACAACTTTGTGTACCCTTTTATAAAACATTTTGGTTCCATTGTTAGGACCCATGCTAAATTTTATTTTTGTAATGATGTGGAAAAATGATATACTTAATCTCCCTCAAAAACATTAAGCACTGGATATAATAGGTGGAAGATATCTTTTCTCTAAAGCATCCAACTTGAAAAGGGAAAAAGCTAAAAAAATGGGTTCAAAATAGCCTATTTGATTCTCTATACGAGGTCTTTTCTATGACATACCTAATGGGGGTCATCAATTCCCTTCATTTAAAAATGTCAATTCATGGATGGTGTCCTAAGGTTTTATGCAATAGGAGAAATAGATCTTTGGCAAATGGTTCCTTCTATCACACTGCACACTTGTAGGAATTGAAAATCACACTGGTGAAAATTATACCACACATGATGAAATTAAAGCACAGTTGTAGAAAGTAAATGTTCGAATTAAAAATAAATGAAAACCAAATAAAACACATACAATTTCACACAAACTATACAAAAAGAATTATTTAAAGCAACAAAGAAATAAAATAAGAATTTATAATGAAATGATAATTTATAGAATAAAGAAAAAATAATAGTACATTAATTCATCTTCCATGGAATGAGTGGCAGCTCATTCCTTAGAAGAGGATTTATTTAAAACATAAATATTAGAATAGGATGCTCATATTAATGAAAATAAAAGTGTATTGATTCTATTCAAGTGTGAGAGGTTGCATTTATAATTTCATGCTTCCATCCAACACTTTATTTAGGAGTAAAAACTTAGGTATCATATCCTATCTTAATCTCTACAATATATGGAAATAGATATTTATTATAAAATTTAAATCTATTACAAAATAATCTCTATCTCCATCAAATATTGAGAGAGATATTTATTGAAATGAAATTACATAAATTTATATTTGAATACAATCTATAATGGAAAGTATGTATATATAAATATACATAGAAAGGTTTCAAATGGAAGGTGGTCTTTTTGATATCTAAAATAGACCAACCAATAATTAAAATACATTTAGAAATACTTTCCATATAAGTATGTAGTAGTTATGTTGAATTCTATAGTAGCCTGGTGAAGTATGTAGAAAAGCCTACTAAAATGCATAGCTGGTCTAATGTAATTAATAGTTGATCTGATGTAATCAATAGATGGACTAATGTAATCCATAGATAGATTGATGGAATCCATAGTTACTATGGAAGTGTATATCAAGCTTTTAGGATTCTATAGCAGGCCTATGAGAGTTTGTAGTAATCCTATGGGAATTCATAACTTGACCAAAATGTTGGATTCATTGTAGAATAATCTGACACTACTCCAACATTATTCTTAAATGGTCACTCTTCATACTTTGAATCATTATTAACTTAGTATGAACTATGTATGCACTTATTAACATTTTTTCCCAGTAATCATTAGTAATAACTATAAAATATATATAAATGAATTCTAAAGACATAACCATGAAACTAAATAAACCATAAGTTTAGAGAATACATTTAGATCCACTTCTTATGCAATAAAAAGGATGTTTTATAGATATATTGAGACATATTATGGTCTCATCACTACCTAAGCATGTATATCAGTCATTGGATTCATATTAAGCCCATAAAACAAGAAGCTATGGAGACTGATATGAGTGGACAAAGGAGTGCCTAGAGAGACTTGAGACCTTGGATGCTACTTGGACTAGAGCAATAGATAAATGGTGGTAAGGAAAACTAAATAGCTACATACTTGAGTTCATAGTCTCAACATACTCATGCCCTAATGAAGCAAAGTACAAGTTTTTACATGACTCTAGAGGCACATTTATGAATGAATTCAACATAGAGCTCTTAATGCTAATGGTGGATTATGGCTTTAAAATGTTAGGAATGGGAGGCTCAAGTCCTTTCATGTCTAGAAAGTGCAAATGGGGAAAGGAGATGTGTAGCTGAAGTGTAATAGAAGGGCATGAGCATATTAACACCTAATATCTCAAGATATAGGCCTATAATAAGAGGTATAGATAGATGGAAGATCTAGAACATGGAAGTGCCAAGAGAACCTATAACGAGTGAAAAGGTCATGGGGAATGATCTCTTGAAATATAATAGGACTAAGATGAGAAATATAATGAATCAATAGATTAAGCTCAACACTTGATAGGTGTAGAATTATCTAGGTTCTTATAGTATTTGATGACTGAAGATATGCTTGATGTGCCTACCCTATTTTAACCTATAGTATATGCTCACATGATGGTTCCCCCACTTGAAGAAAGAATAGAACTAATAATTGAATTTGTTGATGACTTTGATCTTAGGTATTTTATAGATTTAGATTATTATTTTGTGATTGAATAGATTATTCCATAAATGAGGTGAATATAACTACCTCTAGACCATTGGTGCTAGTTCACCATAAAATAAATTAAATATGAGCATACCAGCTCAACTAATGTAAATAATGTAGAGTGGGAAATAGACAACAAGAAGTGTTCATGTACCACAAGTAAGTAGTAGAGTGCCATCAACATCAACTATACCAATATCAATAGTAAGACAAGTGCATAACTAAGTGGATGGAAGCATTAGACGACAACCACCAAGATAGATGTTAGGGGCACAATTGCCTCAAATACTATATATCACCCATAGTAAATATACTAAGAGATATATATGAACTTAACAAAGTATTTTAGCATGGATAATGAAATAGAACATGTTTTTAAGTTTGTATTATAATTGTATGCATGGGACATAACCCAATTTGTGAATAATTTACTTGATCACACTCATACCTGGTATAGGAAATTTGACCTTAACCAGGCCATGGTTGATTATAATACCCTAAAGGATGCATTCTTAAAGGAATTTGACATTTAAATGTTTTAACAATATACCATCACCACACTAAAAGAGATTACCTAAGGAATCTCAAAAATCATGTGCTTGTATGATGTAAAGTTTAAGACTCTCCTAATAAATCTCCTATATGATATTCACCCTTCCCATCATGCATAGTGGTTCATTAAAAGGTTTCTAGTGTCATTCTAAAGAAGAATTTCCATGAAGATTGTTATAGACCCTCATAAAGTTCTTGAAGCCACACTTAGAGATAAAGTATTCAAAAGCAAAGATACCAATATTAACCCATTTATGGAGGCATAAATTGTATTTATGGCCTCTTAGTTCCAAAACCTTATCACTATATCATCACTTGATGGTTGAAGTGAATTATGGTGCACTGATTATGAAGTAGAAGGCCATAATAGGACTAACTACCTACAGAGGAATATACACAATTTGATTATAAGATACAAAGTCTATTAAGAGGTGCATGACATACACAACTACCTTTTGTTGTAATATGTCACCAAGTCAATACAACCATCTATTATCTATTATGTGATGCCTACACCCATACCATTGTTGATTGTTGGGTGATTGATGAAATGCATGAGAACATGAAAAGAGGCACATGATAGGCCACCATGGCTATTAGAGGGTAGGGTAACCAAGTAAGTGAATGCTATAGTAAATATAATATATGTTTTGGTATGAAATGAGGTACCATAAGGTAAGGTGGAGGATGCAATCATGAAAGGATCCCATCTTGCTCATGTTATAAGTGTGTCTCGACAGAGCATTATCAGTATAATTTACCTACACATCCCATGCACGGGTATTGTTGAGGGTCCCATAAGGTTAAATAATTCCTTGAATTGTACAAAACATTTACCCAAGTAAGGATTGACACAACTAAGGGAATATTAATGATCAAGAACAAGTATAAAATGGAAAAATAGACCCTAAAAGAACAACCAACCTACATAGAGACAATCAAAGTGTAGGAAACTAACTGTAGTGGATTCACCACTCAACCACCAATTGTGATAATACCTAAGTTACACTTAAAATATGAGGATAAGGGTCAAAATAAGCACACAGCATGACTTAAACTCAAAGTTGTGCCATACCTAGACCTAGCATGCCAAAGAGATGTATTACAATAGGCCATAAGTGTAATCCAAAACCTATAAGGGGATCTCTAGTTATCATGAGATTGAAAAGAATAGGTTATTACCTCTTAAAAGAAGTAAGATAGCCAAGAAGTTGAGATGCAAGAATTAAATGAGATCTTTCTCCTTCTAAATATAGAGGGAATGTTACCCCAATTGAAGAAATTGTTCTTAAATCATGCAAGTTAAAATAAATTTAAGGTCACTACACCACACATAGAGAGGGTGCAATAAGTTAGGAATACATAAAATTTGGAATACAACCAACAAATCATCATGGATGTTACTATTGATGAATGTTCTATTTATGAGGTCCTAGTAGACATAGGCATCGAGGTTAACATTTTGACTAAGAATGCTTAGGAGAATATGGGTAGGCTAGCCTTGAGGCCTTCTCCTCATGCACTCTTCATGGATAATAAAACCCAAGTGTAGCCTATTGCAATTTTAAAGAGCACAATTATAGATATGATGGGCATTGAATTATATGTTGACTTTTAAGTGATTGTGTTAGCAAAATAGGATAACTACCCAACACTTTTAGGAAGGCCTTGTTGTTATAAAAATAATACATATATGTGATTCAAAAGACATTACATGACATTTGAGAATGGAAAAGAGAGGGTAGTTATAACCATATAAAACTATCAAGGACCCCTTATATCGAGAGTGTGGAAATGAAGTATGAAACTAACCACATATATAAAATCATGGTGCAAGGTGTTGAGACTCTAGACCCAAATGAATAAGGATTCCTCTCTTGGGAAGATAGATAATCATCTTTAGACACCACTAATGTTTCTTATGACTGATAAGTTAAGGAAGCATATGAGATCACTAGTTGAAGGTACCACTTGGTATATGTTAAAGTGCCAAAACTAGTGAAGATAGGATGACTAGATTGATCATGCTTCTAAATAGTGGGTACCTTACACCAAGAATAAGGGAGAGAGTGTGTTTCACCTTAGTAATGTTAAACTTGTAGTGCTACCAATATATGAGGGGAGTAATCCCATGGATTACTATGTTTGTGACCTCAAATCATGCATAATAAAAGAGGTGGATAGAATGGGTACACTAGTGTATACATTGAAGAGCATTTATTTTCATTGGTGGGTAGTTAAAAATCCTAACTTACCAACTTTTAAACATGTGAAGGCAACCATGTGCTCTAGATTTATAAAGAGTAATGAAGACCTAGATATCTTAGCCTACTCTAGCAACTCTAACCCTATATCACATGTGCTCCTTTGTGAATAAACATTGACTATCTATGGTGAAAACACCCAAATAAATTTATTGGTGCACACTTTATATATAATATTTAAGACTTGGGTATAGGCATGGTACATTATCAATGAGATGTGTCACAAGACAACTAATTGGGATGCACTTAAGACATAGTTTGTTCACACCTTTTTTTATTCACAAAACCTTTAATTAATTTAGACACTACAAGTATTTTAAAGATTAGTGTTTGAGGACACTACAATATTGGAAGAGTGCTTAAAAGACATGTTTAGTTAAAATGGGTTAGAACTTCCAACTTTATTTGAGGATAAAACTCTTAATAGTGACACTAGTGATTAAAATTATGAAACATAGAAGTTGAGCAATTGGAAGAATTTGATAGGAAAATTAAAGTTAGTACGCCAAGTTGAGGATAACATCCTAGAAGAAGAAGACCCTACCCATATTTGGATAGAAATGACTAAGGGTAGAAGAAAGGTCAAGGATATGCACTCAGATAAGAATGAACCCTATCATGTACCATTAAAAATTATAAAGGAAGATTTAGCTCAGAAGGGAAACCAAATATTGCTATTATAGTTGCTTATTTTTTTGACATGGAGATGGTGCATATTTTTGATCTCCTAAAAGAGTTCCAAGACTTTTTCCCTCAGAATTGCACTACATATATATGAAAGGCACACATCCATCCCTCAAGAAGATGAGTATCAAACTAGTTGATGACAAAGGACCCATCAAGAAGTGACCTTATAATATGAACCCTAATCTTTTTACCAAGGTCAAAATGGAGATTGATGGTATGTTATCCGTAAGCATCATCTACCCTATGCAAGATTATGAATGGGTTAGGCCCACAATCATCAAAATTAAGAAGGATGGGTACATTTGAATTTATGTCAACTACAAAAAATTTAATGTCACATGCATGATTGACCCCTTTCAAAATCTATTCATCGACAAAGTATTGGATGGCATTACAGGTTGAGAGATATACACTTTTATTGATTGGTGATACCATTAAGTTGAGATTAAGGAGGATGATAAGCCCAAAATTACATTTGAAATAAAATGGTGTTATTTCACTTAAAATGTAATTACCTTTGGGATAAATAGTGTGTTATTAATGTTGTCCTAAGTGGTGATCAACCCTTTCAAAGACATCATTCACAAATTCCTCAAATTATACTTAGATGATTGGATTATGTACAGGTTAGTAAAGGATCACTATGATAAATTTCACCTTATGTTTGAAATGTGTAGGCAGTTATAAATTTATGTGAACCTAAAGAAGTATGTTTTCATAATGACATTTAACACTTTACTTAGGCACATAATTTACATGGATGGTTTGCTTATTGATCTAGCAAATATTTCCTTCATCCTTTAATTCTAGACCCCATCAATGCAAAAACACATTTGTACCTTTATTATATGTTGTGGGTAGTGTAGGAAGTTCATAAGAAAATATGCCAAGATTATAGTGCTACTAGAAGATGTCTTGTAAAAGGATGGCCCATTCTATTGGGGAGAAATAAAGGAATAATAATTTGAGACCCTAAAGCTCAAACTACCAAGCACACCAATATTGTAATTTCTTCACTTGAAAACTCCATTCCATGTCCATGTTGATGTACTTGGTACTATGATTAGTTTCATTCAACAAAACTAGGTGAATTCAGAATGGATCATCTTATTTCTTTTACAAGTAAAAAACTAACCAAGGTAGAGTATAACTACACCACAATTGAGCATGAGGTCCTTGCCATGGTCTATGCCCTACATAAGTTCAAATCATACTTATTATCTACCTCTCTTATTTTATTCATTAGTCATGAGGTATTTAAGTACCTGTTGAACAATCATGTTCTCTATAGGTGCATTTGTCGATGGATTAATCTGTTTCAATAATTCTAGCTCCCTAATATAGTAAAACTTGGGAAACAAAAGTAGGGCCTGGACCATCTATCCTACATCAACTCTATAAATGTGGTAGAGGATATTGAGTATGATATGCCTGAGTGTAACTCTATAGGGTCCAATCCATCATAGAATACTTGATAGAAATAACCATATTTTTGACATTTAGATCTATGCCCCAGACCATGATGACTAAGGAGAAAAAATAGCTCATAGTTCATACTCCCTTTTTGAACTCATTAGTGGGGAACTATACAAGTTAAGCCATGATGAAGTCTTAAACTAATGTGTCCTAGAGTATGAATAGGATTCAATCTTGAAAGAGGCATACGATGGGATTATTAGAGGCTATTACACTAGATATGCTATGGAAAACAATGTACTATAATTAGGAGTGTGGTGGCCAACCCTATTTTAGGATGCAAAATAATATGCCAAAGAATGTGACATCTATTAGTGCACATGAAACCCAAACCACTAAGATGATATACCTCGCATCCCCATCCTTTCCCAGGTTCCATTTTAAAAATGGGCCATTAACTTTTTTGGGCCTATACATTATGGTGGTCACATATTCCATCATGAAGTAGTCTGAGGCAATGCTGACTAAAGATTTTATAACATCCATAGTCACAAGATTTATCTAGGTGAATATCATCAGTCACTATAGATGCCTTCTTAGCTTGACTATTGGTCATGACATGCACTTCATCAACAAAACCATTTATAACCTACTGACTGAATATATGGGAGTGCACCATAAGATGACACCTTATCATCCCTAAGTGAATGGCACCATTAACACATTCAATAAGATATTGGGAACATGCCTCATAAAGATATGTGACGTTGGTCACAAATATTGGGATGATTAGGTGTCAATAGTATTGTGGGCCTATTTTCGGTATGTACAAGCACCTGGACAAGGATACACCATTTCATCTAGTGTTTAGTGCATATTATATTTTACGTATGGAATTTCTAGTGCCCTCATTTTACATCATGTATATTGGTTAATTAGATGACCAAGAATATTTTAGTACATGCCTAGAAGACTTGGAGTTCTGGGATGATACATGCACCCAAGAAAGATGGAGATATTAAATAGTAAAGGTGTGCTAGAAGCATTGGCATGATAAGCACATCAAGTAAAATTTATTTAATAAAGGTGTAATGTTATTTATATATGACTTAAATTACCTTAAGTACCTAGGAAAATTTTAGATTAGATGGATGAGACCTTATGTCATCCTTAATATATTGGATACTAGTACATGTAAGATATGCACATTAATGGTTGAAATACTCCCAAGGAATTTTAATAGCAACAAATTAA
The DNA here is from genome assembly GCA_037957365.1 of Torreya grandis. Classification (NCBI taxonomy): domain Eukaryota; kingdom Viridiplantae; phylum Streptophyta; class Pinopsida; order Cupressales; family Taxaceae; genus Torreya; species Torreya grandis. The sequence continues at coordinate 200,100 of JARHVA010010195.1, forward strand.
ATCCCTATAGTCACTAAGCTATCACTTGTGCCATTATACAATGACTTCCCAATCACAAGTTAGTTGCTTTATGTTGAACATAATAAAATTTGGTGCAAGCTAAATATTTTCTTATTTTTGTTTTGTTTGTGTTAGGTGAATAAGCATGGCACTTTCAGGGATACATGAGAACTATTATGGTGCTTACATACATAAATCAAGCTAGGTGAGTTGATCATGGATGCTATCTAGGTACCTAAGGCCAAACAACTAAGTTTTTGGCTGTGTGAATTTTGTCAGGTTTAGAAAGCTAAGTACAAGTTGAAAAAAAGAGGCACACAAGATATTCATTTGCATGAAATCAAGAAGAGAGAATGAAGTGTTGGAATACTAGTGCAATGATTTATATATGGTAAGTAAGGCCTAAGAAAGATACATGAAATCACAAATAAATAAATAAATAAAGAGAGGTACACTTGTAAGGAATTACAACACTAATAAAATATGGAATTGAGGAGGCTAAATCACATGCATTTGAAGCATTACACCTAGCTTTCCATAAGAAGGCTGAAGGTCATACCAAGGTGAACAAAGTGAAAGAAAAAGATCATCAAGATAGCTAAAACCCATCCAATGGTAAATATAAAGTAACTATTTGAATCACCTACCGCTTCATCAAATAAAGAATTATAAAAATTAATTTTGTGATGGTAGAAGCACAAAGATCCATAATAAATGAAGATTTGGTGGAAAATTTTAGTGAATTTCATGGGTTTAGTAGATTTCAAGAAATCCATGCACTGCCAAGACATTATTCATCAACCATTAATGATGTAGTTAAAATCATAATATAAAGGGGTGAATAAGAAATTGAAATAGGTTACAAAACTTGTGAAAATTTAAACTAGAACATAGAACTAAACAGAGTTGAATCCACCAGAAACTAGAAAATGCTACCATAAATAACTAGAGCATCCATAAACCCCCAAAAACAATGGTTGAACCAAGATAAGATTGATTTTAACTTTGAATTATAAAGAAGGTGAATGGAGATAAATTCATAGAGAATAGGGTAGTGTAAGGTTTGCAGAATGATAAGACCACCATTAACAATGCAGGAAGATTGAAAGCCAAAGACATAGTTATATTTTTCATGATTGTGAAGAAGCGCCAATCACCATTTTAAGAATTAAAAATATTAACCAATCATAATTAAATAATAATAGGTTTATAATGGTCAATAAAAGGTTAAGTACATATCCACCACATACATAAAAGGACACAAATAATGTCCAACTAGTGAAGGAAGCAACCATTATGAAATGGGAGGCACAACTAGTAGAAGGAATCATTATCAAGGTGATAGACCTATAATCAAGAACAAAGCTTGCTTATAGAGAGATGAAATTTCCACAAGAGGCCATAATGGGGGAGAAAAGGGTATCCTTTAAACACATATGAAAATTAAAGGATTATAACCATTAAATAGGGATAAGTACATAGGAACTCAACCAAGATTAGATGGTTGGCACAATAAATAAGACTACAATGGGTGCTTAACTCTTTGATGTCTCCATCTAAGATAAACTAGTAACAATAGGTACAACACAATTGTTTGAGTTTTAGAGATTTATAAAACCAAAAGGATTGGTGTAATTCCTCCTCTTACACATACATGGTGACCATTTCTATTTTTTAGGATGATGCATGAGGATCTTATCACACCTCATCAGTAAGATCATGGGGCTCCCAGGCATAAGGGCAGACATCTTTCAAATGGTGGAGGATGAATTGGACGTTGAGATGGTCATGAATATCATAGGATACTACAAGTCATGGTTCACATTTTCTATCAAGGATATCTAAGACCCCAACATGAGGGCAAAGGCACACTTAGTTGGTTGTAATCTATGACTTAGCATATAGTGGTTTAACATTAGTAAAAAATTCTTGTGCATTGCCCACCACATGGAATAAGGGGTAAAGTTAAACATATACAAATTTATTAATGAGGATATTTTTAAGAATACATAGGAATGACACAAACTATGTGAGACCTTCAGGTGGGGATACATGTTGATATTGATAGTGATGGAGGAGATAGTTGTTTTGGATGGTGACAATGACAACCTATGGGTGTTCTCACCCCATATTTAGTCTCTTACAATGAATTATCAAGATTTAATTTTCAAACTTAACACTTTTATAAGTATAATACAATGGTTCAAGGGTGGTGCAATATGTACATAAAAGCCCTTAGGATTGAATGTTATATCCCTCAAGAGCTTTCCCAACATCTAGTGAGAAAAATGACCTTTGCAATAATGAAACATTTTTATATAGTATGCCTAATGCTTATGTATGGGAACCTATTTAGATGGCTCAAGTTTCCTTTTTCATTTTTTTATAAGTATTTCATGGTAGTGTTAAGGTAGAGTCCTAATGCATAACAATTGGAGATCCTAGCTAGGACTATGGATCAAGATAAGAATAGGTTGAGGTGATAGCATGTGTGCCCTAGAGCCAAGGCAACTAAAGATGAGGATGATGACTCTGACACAATGGACCTCCATCCCTTCTAGAGATAAATAAAAAATGGGTGCATCTTCAAATTATACTATAAAAATGAAGCCACATAAGAATGGTGATGATCCAATAAAATATGATGATCATCCCCTTATGATCGATGATTAAGGGAAGGATATGATGAAGACATAGGAGAAAACCTTCCAAAAGAAATTGGGAGATAAATTTAGAGATATCACAAAGCATATTAAGCTGAATATTGCCTTAAAATAATATATACACCCCTAGTTCCTAAGAAGCACGTGACCTTCATGCCAGATAGTTATTCCTCTAGCAAGAAGAAAAATAAGAAGAAGACTAAGAGACCAATTGCATTCCCTATTATAACTCTGGTAGAGATGGAGAAAGAGGTGAACCTCTCACCCATAATAGAGGAGGAGACCAAAAAATAAAGAGCAAGGATATATATCTTATAGGTAGAAGAAGAGGAAGAGGAGCCAAACACTAGGAATGTACAAGAATCCCTATAAATTAGAATGAGCATCATGATTGGATAATTATAGGATATTATAAGCCCCCCATTAGGAAAAAAACCCTCCACATCACCCCTATAAATAAAATAGGAGAAGATAAGGGTTTGGAATAAAATGTGATTGACTGAGGAAGACATTGAGAAGGCACAAGCGCTTGAAGAGAAGCCTATACTTACTAGAAAAAAAGTAGCTAAGGTAGAGAAAAATGCCATGAAGGTTCCCACAAACACATAACCAACTATTAAATAAATCAATAAAGCACCAAGTGCACTCACAAATAAAGTATGAAAAGATACACAAGAGGCACACCCAAGTAGTGAAGGTGTGCCTAAAGAAAAAGAAAGTGATACTAGCACTTTAGAATAGTAAAATGAGATAGTAGAGGAACCCCAACAATAACAGGGTGACATTGGTACTGAAGAAATTTCGCTAGAGGTGAGTATTTAAAATTATAAGGAGGAAGAAGTGGATGAAAGGGAAAATTCCAAGGAAGAAATCCCCTAACGATCAAGTAGATGAATCCTCTAAGAAACACACCAAAGAGAGTGGTGGCAATAGTGAAGAAGAAGAAGAATAAACAAAGATGGTTGTCATCAAGAAGGATGAGACAATGTTGATCATAAGGGAGAAGGTGTAGAAGGGATGGGGGGGATGAATACCTTTACATGTATGACATCATGCCCCATAATCCATCATAACTAGGATGTGCAAATAACTCACATTTGCATTTGATCATTATATGTATGATCCTTATTTTGAGGAACTTAGAGTGACTACATTGATCTTGAAAGAGCCTGATGAGGGGTAGGAGTCCCTCCTTATAAAATTATGAACCATGTACCTAATATGATCTAGGAATGAACTGATAATAATGGCCACTAAAGTTTTGCACAAGAATATCATCTATGATGATAGGGAAAAAATGGAATAATCTCCATAAAAAAGTTGAAGATGAAGCATAAGCCACCAAATTCAATCTATAGCAGCTCTATGAGTGTATAGAGATGGCCAAACCATCCATTTTGGTTTGCATTAATATTTAAAACTCTTATAGGTTGACAAAATCTATGTGCTATTAGAGTAGATGCTTCTAAGGTTAAAACTTGAGCCAACATAAGAAGAATAAGAAGTTCCCTACACTATATTGTAAAAGGAGCTAACTAGTAAGCTCAAAGAGGTAGAATGAATCTTTCAAAAAATATAGGAAATTACATATGTATTTTATTCCATATTTTTTATCTTCTTGAATGAATCATCAATCATAGAAGCATGCTTAAATTAGGTAAAGGAGGAGAAGGATAAGTTGATGGAACAAGTATACTTGGTGAGAAAGTTAGAGTGGGCATAGATTATTGAGATTATCAATAAACTTAGTAATCATATTAAGGAATAAGATAAAAACATAAAATAACTATTCCACACTATATATACTAATGCTTATGAGCAAGGATCAATCCTAAATAAGAGTGTGGAAAAGGCAAAGTCAAATGTAGAGGCCCTATGGAAGGATCTTGAGAAAATTGTTGTGCTTGTGCTTAGTGATTTATCCACAAAAATAGACCATGTTACTAAAGAAATCAAACTTTCCATTAATTTATTTGAAGACTTTAGTGTTTAGTTTAAGGATATCACCCATGATTTTTACACTATGAGTAGCTTAATAGCCTAGTCCAAGAATGAACTAAAATTTTTGTTTAGGGTGATTTTGGGCCCCTATTTCTATAAGTAAAGGTTTTGTAGCAACACAAAATCCACATAGGTGAGGTAATAATTTTATGTAATGATATAATTTTAGATTTTTTTCACCATCTTGAGGTTACAATGCATACCTTGAACCAATTGGTAGGCAGTTAACTATATCCTAGATCTTTAGGGCATCTTCCAAGATTGGAGATACATGGCGACTGTAGCACAAAGTTCACAAGGTGATGGAGCTGGTGGGAATGATCACCAAGGCTCCATATTGTTACTAATCATGTGTATTCCACCTTATCAAATATACTTTGTAAGGATATAAAATGAGCTCAAACCTGTTGATATAAGGGGGCACAAAGATAGAGTAGAAAAGCTCTGGCAAATTAGAATTACCTTGTATACATTACTTGATCGCCATTAGACTTAGGAGTGTCATGGACTCCATGAAGGCTCCATTTTTAATCACCCAATATAACCTATGAGATTTTACGTCATTACATAGTATAAACTTGAGCATATCTCCTACTATGAACTTTGTATTATTTAAAATTTGATTATTGGATATGATTATTGCATGAAATTGTATTTTATCTAGTTTACAAATATTTGGATTAATCTCAAGATGTGTAATGGTTATAATGATAGAATTTAAAAATGTTTATGTTAATAAATGTTTATGAGCTTCTATTTTACATCATTAATGGAATCCATGTAGTAACTAATGATGTCATCATAAACTTATAGAAAGAATAAGTATAGATCCTATGCCAAGTGCTCCCATCCTTAATCAAATCATGAGCTTATTATGAGTACTTAAATTTTAAATATACCTTTGACCCGTCAATCACTAATATGATACTAGGCTTAGTTTAAAAAATATGTGTGACCA